>OVAP01007359.1:0-10846 GCA_900406295.1 Aurinia saxatilis
AAATGAATGTAAAACAACTACGAAAACGGACCTAAAATGCAACATATCACTCATGGGCCGTAGTAGTGTTTTGCGGCAAACACTGAGCCGTTTTGTGCTATCAATTTTCGGGGGGTGGAATCCGACCCCCACAACGCAGACTCTTAATTTCAAATGTATAATATTATATATATATTTTTCGTCTAAAATTTTTATTAAGCATGCCCTAAACAACAAAGTACAAAGGCAAAGGCTCGAGGCTCACAGAAATGGCCCCAGAGTCCAAAAGTCGGACGACATAGGAACATCCCCGGACAAAGTCTAAACACGAGGATCCAAACAAGCTTAAAAACACATAACAACAAAGCAAACTAAAAAAACAAAATAAAAACTATCTAGAATAATGAATTGGCCTAAAACAGGGTAATTGTAAATCAAGTACTAAAAATGATTGATATCCAAATAAAGATAGTATAAATAGACAAAGCTAATGTTATAAAACGATCAAAATAGACAAAAAAAACTTGAATAGCATATATATACATGTTTTGATCTGATATGTAATTGTACCAAGTTAAAACTTCATGAATCTAGCCGGAGTCTAGCTGGAGTCTTGCCGGACTTTAGATGGATTCTAGCCGGAGTGCAGCCAGGGTTCAGCTGAAATGTGTCATGTTTAGTGTGAGCCGAGGCAGAGTTATCCCCTGTTTAAAAATGGTGGATTTGTCGAACAAAATATACGTAGGACACATTTATATAACATCTTCGCTACTCTACCGACTGGGTATGGAAGCCTTGCATCTGGTGCTTAACGTAAGCAATATAACCATTACGACACACCATTCACACTGTCCAATATTACATTATTAAGTAACCACAACTTCATTACATTCATTGTTATTATCGATCCGTTCCGATCCAATCTGCTTGAAAACAAACAAAATTCTAAAACTATACAATAAAACACAAATGATAATTCATATGTTTGTTAAAACATAAACTTATATGATCTTCAAATCTCCGTTCCAGCCTTTCAACATAAAACCGAAGTGCTCCATGGCTATCGGGATTTCCCGGATGGTTGTACTCTGTTTAGTTATGAAATAATGCAATTGCAACTCTTAAATAATGGAAGATTTGTTAGATTATTCAAACATTTCTGTGTGCAGTAGTATTATCAAAAACAAAATACTCTATTTTCACAACATTTTAATGTATATTTTGTACTCAAAAGTCTTACTTAGTTATTCGAGATTGTTCTTTAGTTAAAAAAAGTAGTATTTGCGTTTAGCGAATTGTCATTTCCTAGGCGACGGAGAATGCAATAGTACAAGTATTAAAAAGAAATACATTTCTTTTTCTTTTTTCACAGATTTTAATGTATACTACTATTTTGTAATCAAAAGTCATACTTAGTTTTTCGAGATTGTTCTTTAGTAAAAAAGTATTTGTGTTTACCGAATTTTCATTTCCTAGGCGGTCGAGAATGCAAAGTCATGGTGCCTATACTTACAATAACTACGCAGACCGATGCAAATATTATTTCTGAGGCTCTATATATAATGCCCAAAGGACATCACTTACAATGCCTTACCCAGGAAGTAAAGTCATATACTATAAAAAATTTATCTGTTATCTTCAATTTCGCTTTCATTCAATGTTCTAGTTTTTTATTTCAAACGTTACTCGGTTTTTGCAGATTCTTATAGCTAAACGCAGTTAAAGATTTTGGAACTCATATCAGTTCTTCAGCCTACGCCACCCCTTGTATCTGAAGTCCATGGGTAGATAGAGATCTACAGATTACTTCCCCTACGATGTTTCCACGTCTGTGGCCTCTAGCGACTGAAACAGATCCTCCTCCGCAACAACTACAGGCTTGAATTCCTGACCACGCAACAATCCCCGACCTCCTTCATATCCGTGAACGCAAAATCTCATATATTAAATATGTATATATGACAATAATGCATCCACAATTTACAACGGAGTTCGTCGGAGCACGTACAAAGTAAAGATTGCGGAACTCATATAAACTGCCCACGATGCTCGTATGAGCGTTGTCGTTGTCAATGCGGTGAATCTTCTGCGGACAAGTGATATGAGCTACACCAGTCTTGCAAACCTAAGATTGTGTGGAGCTCATCTATTGCCCTTAGAAGATTTACCGCATCGACACGGCAACGCTTATATTAGTATTTTGGGCAGTTGATATGAGCTCCATAATCTTTAAGTTGCATATGCTCTAAGGATCGCTTCCTTTTCCCTTTCTTTCACTATTAGTCGGATTCTGTGTTTTCGACCCACCCTCATGTATGCTGTCTGTTCTTTAGGATTATGACCTTACCTAATTTAAATACGTATTTCTTATATATGAGCTCCATACCAGCCGCGTTATCCTTTATTGCTATTTTTATGATATCTAGCTTCAATCTTGTATCACGTCAAAAATTAATAAACACATTTCGTTATCGGCCGGAAAAGATTTTAAATACATATGTATATTGGCATATAAATAAAGGTTAGGCTGAGAGCGCGTCGTATTTACTTATCTTCCGCGTTAACTTAACCAGATATGTTGAGAACGTCCGTAACAATTAATGTTACAATGTATATATACGTAATTCTTGAATGTGTAGCTAATCTGCCAATCTGCATCCGAACTGTTTGATTAGAGAAAACTGTACCTTCGCTGCTTTTAAGAAACTATAAATTCAAATTAATTACCTTTCGGGAAAGGAATGGAGTGTAAAATCAGAGCGGTAGTAGAGGGGATGGTTCAGCCTTTCAGGATTTATGATTTTGCAAGGTGACTTGGTAAATTAATAAATTTTCAATGTCCCAACATTAATAGTGATAGAGGTTTTACTGTATAGTCATGAAAATGCTTTTAAATCCGAACTGTATGAGTTGACAACAAAACACCCTTTCACTGCTTTAGATTTTTTCTTATTGGACATTGAACAAAAATTTTCTTAATTGAAAACTTTAAGAGACAGATGTCAAATGATGGAAAATACAGGAAAGGTAAATGAGATTCCTAGCGCGAGTGACTCCTCGGTTTTCAGTAGCATTTTTCAACGAGAAAGAAACGTGGTATGTTTAGTGAGAGCCAAGGTTGAGTAAACGATGGAGTAGAGGATTCGTGCAACAAAAGTCAACGAAGACTCCACCCAGACTTTAACACGAGTCTATCAGCAGTTGTGCACCATATAACGACCACATAATGTTTTTTTTTGTATATGAAACCACCACCTAACAACGACATAATGTTACAATGTATATATATGTAATACGAAATTGTATGTGTAGCTAATCTGCCAATCTGCATCTGAACTGTTCGATTTGACAAAACTCTACCTTTCCCGCTTTTTATGAAACTAAAAGTTCAAATTAATTACCCTAATGGAAAAGTAAGGAGGGTAAAAATCAGAGCAGTAGCGGAGGGTATAACTAATTTTTTAACAGTTTTAGTAATATACTATAACAACATTTTATATAAAAAATTGGTCGCTAAAATGGGTATTCTAAAAAAGGCCGCAAGCTCGGGCTTGGTCTGCTTGGGTTCATGGCCACCCACCACCATCTTATTCCAAATTTTTCTTGTTTCTAATAAACCTACCTCGGTATTAGTTACAAAAGTATTGTTACTAACATTCATAATTAAACATAATCCGATTTCTTACTGCACTAGCCGGATGTTAGGCAACCACACACGCTGTACGTTAAGGTGTTAAGCAACCTATTAGGAGAAAAAAGGCAGATGAATGGAGAATTTATTGTTTGACTACATTCTTCATCACATGTGCAGCATTGAGGAAGAAGTCGGGATGAACATATGCAGAACATAGGAAGAAGTGCATATCTTACAGTAAATATGTATTTTTCTACTTTCATGAATTCACATAGTTCCTCTCATCCAACAACATATGTCATGTGATCCCTTTGTGTTGTACTCTTTATTCTAGCCATGTATCTTGAATTTTCCTTCATTCTCTTTTTGGAAGGTAAACAAGCTTCTAAACAATAAAATATACTATGCATATAGAGTTTTGGCGTCTAGACAAATGTTAAAAATGGGTTATTCTTCGTTTGAAGTGGAATCCTGTTTTCGCAGCGTAAACGCAGACCTCCACGAGTATATCGCAGCAAATATTAAATCATATTCTTAAAAAGGAAAGACGGCGCTGCTCAGTTATTCCATACCTAAACAACTTACATCATCGTTCCTATCCTCCTTAGGTATACATGGTTAATGACTTTATTGCCTTTGGTAAATATTTTATTCAGTTTTAAAAAATGACATTGATATTTACCAATTTAGGCTGTTTAAATGTAAATAACCAAACATACATATTAAACATCATCCTATACTAAAACAACTAATCAAAGGTATTAATGAATGTTGATTTAGTACAGATTTTGAAACAACTAATCAAAGCAGCAAGAAGAAATGTATCATAACTAAGAGACTTTTGATACTCATCTATGAGACTCAATTGATAGTTTCCCTATTCTAGTTGGCCATTTCTTTTTTTTTTTCTATATTTCTTATTGAATTTTATCTCAAAAGTAAATAATAATGAATTATAAAATATTCCTATGAGACTTTGATAAAGTCTCACTCATAATGATGCTCTAACCACTGTTTTGCACCACATAACAATCACTCAGTCACATAGCAGAGTTTAAGCATATATGAATTTAGAAATGGCTAGATCGAGCACTTAGATCGACATGTCCGTGTACATGACATTTTGAGCAGTGGTATGCCCTTTTAATCGTGCTGTCCCGGAGCGCAGCAGATTCCATTAGAAGTTTCTTCTTAGCTTTAGGATGATTCTCCGGGGATTTCGGAGTACGCGGTGATTTTGAGCGGGTCATTCTCGGGGATGAAGGCTCAACTCTACGTCTATTGACTGGTATCGGTGTACTAGGTGATCTTGATGCTGGTCTGCTGGTCTGCTTGTCATCTTTGGAGATGGTGTAGTCGGTGAAATAATCACCCTAGTTTTCTTCTGTCTAGATGGCGTACTCTGTTTTGTTTTGTTCAGTTTAGCCGGAGTACTCTCCTTTCTTTTCTTCTCTGGGGACATAGTGCTATTATTCATATTCTTCTTCCGTTGACCACGTTTGCACCACTTAGCCTTTTCAACAACAGATCTGTATCTCTTCAGTTTCGGTCTACCCGGAAGTGATTCTACGGGTGGCGGTAGACAGCGTTTATTAAACACTTTTGGTGGTGGAACCAACTCTATGTCTCGAGGATTTATAACTTCTAAGTACGTTGAGTAATACGACTGCTTTGTGAAATGATCATCCATCAGCGTAGTCTCATCAATGTTCCGACTTCTTGCTGCTTTAATCGCGTGCTCGCAAGGGATCGTATTCACATCGTACTGTCTACAAGTACAAGTTCTCTGCATAACGAGAACATTATGTCATTTTTCTTGCGGAGTTAACAGACAGACTCTAGACAGGCGTTAGATGCAGAATTTTTGTTGCTAAAAAATAAAATTTCTTCTGCAGAATTTCAAACCACGCACTGCCGGTGATTAATGCTTTGTAAAGTTGCATACGTGCTGTAGATCAACAATATTTTCCTTATATACTCCACCGGTAACTCAGCTACGGTGATAATCAATATGGTTTACTGTTAAATCCTCCATGTAACGGTTTGTTTCATGGAGTTTGAGTTCAACATATTCGGGGAAATTTGTCTCTAACGAGGCAGCCCTAGATCGCCTTTCCACAAACCACCTTGACAACAAATATGTGATAGACTGCAGGAATTTTCGAATATGGAATGTTCTATCTTCCCGAAGCGCCGAATTAGTGGATTCTGCAATGTTGCTCGTCATAATACCAAACCTCTCGCCTCGAAACCGTGAACAAGCCCACAATTCAGGATTTGCCAGTTCCAAATAATCTGCTAATTCGTTGTGTTCCTCNTTGCCAGTTCCAAATAATCTGCTAATTTGTTGTGTTCCTAACGAATCCAATTAAGGTATTCGTTAAATTACGTCACTTGATATGCATATGCAGCGCTCGCAACCAATTCCATCCCTCTGCTGATCTTTTTGAACTTCGAGACAATGTAACCTTTAAGGTGCCAGAAACAGATTCCCCTATTAGCTGTGGGGAATACCTTCTCGACCGCCTTGGCAATTGATGAATAGCGGTCAGAAATGATAGCCAAATTTTCATCGTTACGTACGACCCCACGCAACTGGGTAAAAAACCATTCCCATGAAGCATCGTTCTCTGAGTCGGCAACCCCAAAAGCAATTGGAAATATATTGTTATTTGCATCTTGACGTGCAGCTACTAGCATAACACCTCTGTACTTACCGCTTTGATGTGTTCCATCGACCACAATAACCCTCCTCAAGAACATAAATCCATTTATACAAGCATCCAAAGAAATGAACACATACTTAAACATGTCTTCACCATCACATTCAAGCTTTGTAATCGTACATGGATTGGCCTGCTCTATTCCGTATAGAAAGGCCGGTAACTCCGCGTAACCCTGCTCATATGTGCCTCTAACCAGGTCTCGTGCAATTGCGAAAGCTTTATATGCCTTCTTGTAGCCTATATCAGTTTTATGTTCAGCCTTAAACGTGGTTCTGATATGCAATGCCCTAATTCCTTTAAGATCACCACCGACACTGTGGAGAACAACATACATCTTCGCAATAAAATTTGGAGTAGTCTGTCGGTGACGGGTATACCTATGGACAGCAGAGCACGTATGAAGCCGTTCAAATTGTTTAACCACAAATCGTGCAGATTGAGGTGTCGCACGAATCCTCCATTTGCAACCAGGAACAATACATTTTGCTACTAAACCACAAAATGTGCATGTTTGTTCTCTCTTGGTGGTGTGTTCGCAGCCTCTGCTTCTTCTTCCTTTTTTACTGGCTCCGCGGCCGAGTGGTGAACTCTTCCTGCGGTATCTGATTCTTGTTTTTTCTCTCCGCCATCAGGCAGACCGCATAACAAATGGGGCTTCTAGTCTTCAGAAAATCTAACTCGCTTCGGAGAACTCATAGGACCTTTCTTCTTTCCTAGTGGTTGTTTCGCAGTGATGGCCACATCACCTTTGCCAAAATCTCTATTCAGATTACAAGCATCATCTGACGATAAACAGAAAAAAAAAAAAACAGTTTTTCTAATTGTTATCGAACATCAAAAAAATTACCACCTGCAAACGAGAGATAAAGGATGAGCAATCAAACTCTTAACTAATGAGTTATGTTACATAACTTGAAGGCGGTTTGATGTAGCATTATTAAATATAGTGAGTTACAAGGTTTTGACTAAATAAGGGAAATTGCCATAATTTTTACTTTAGGTGGTATTGTGTTCTAAAATACTACTTTCATTTTGTTCAGATTTACAATTTTTGGGAATTAAAGTTCATTTGGGGTTATATCGTCTAGTATTTAGGGTTAAAACCTTATAGGGATAGGGTTTAGTGTTTAATAATAATTCGGGTTCATGATATAAGATTTTAGGGTTTAGATTTAGGGAATGTAGGGCCAAATTCTTTTTAGTGATTGTAACCTTGAACCCTAGATCCTAAACCATAAAACGTTTCAAAACATTGCAAGAACTTTAAAATACCATTTTTATTGTACAATGTTTTTCAAAATGTGACCTTTTTAGGGAAATTTTAGAAAATACCACTTTTGAAACACTCCTTTTCAAAACTACCACTTTTGGTATATTTTCAAAAATACCATCACTTACTAAAGCTTTTTTTCATTAAAAATTACAAATTTGCTTGGGTTTAGGGCGTTAGGATTTAGGGTTTAGCAAAATTATAGAGTTTAAGATTGACTTAGGGTTTCAATTGTTTACGATTTAGGGTTAAACAATTATAAAATCAGGGTTTAGTATTTATTAACTATTAGGGTCAAATTGTTGGGATTTAGGTTTTATATTTTAAGTGGTTAGGGCTTATAAGGGGTGTGAAGACTTTTTGGGTTTTAAGATTTCAGAGTTTAGGGTTTTTAAACCCTAAACTCTATATTCTAAACCATAAAACCTTATCAATAGTTAATACTTCAAAAGTGATATTTTTGAAAATTTACTCATTCCCATGATATTTTGGAAAAGTGGTGCCTCAAAAGTGGTAGTTTTAAAACTCTCCCACCTTTTTTATTACACATATTTAAAAATATACCAACTCTAAAATTCTCCCATAAAATAACATGTTATTACGTAATGCACTACAAGTTGTGCAAAGAACATAAGTGACCAATAACTTCACTAGTTCACCAATCTTATTTTTTTACATTTTATCATTGTTTTTCAAATTTTTGAGCAATTCAGTTGTTTACGTTACTCATTTGTACTACTCGTGCATTAGCTTTCAATATGGAAAATCTCAAAATTACCACATTTTGAAGTGGTAGTTCCCCAAATACCACTCAAAGTTTTATTTTCCGAGGATAGAACTAATATTTTTTGTTAATGACATGTGGACCAATCATATAGTTTAAGTATCGCCTACGTGTCAAGCTCGCGTAGAGCGCAATGAGCTTTATATAAAAAACTTCATACACATTTTAAAAAGTTTGGAAACTTTGATTTGATTTCCTAGATGATCCGTTTTGCAAATTTCTAACAATATGATTAGGAACACATATATATGACCCATATTACTTTATTAACAAAAATAGAGGAGATCCACAAAATAAAACATAAATTATTCACATAAAATTAAAATATCATAAGGTACTAAATACAATTTTCTGGTTGAATTTAAAAAGAATAACCTCGGAAAAAGGTCAAAAGAATAGCTCAATACATGCCACCTATAGTTCTGACCTCATCAAAAATATATATCTTACATAAGGATATTGTGTATTATACCCATAAATATTGGCATTAATACTAAACAATACACATATTTAAAAATGTTAAAGGATAGGATAATAATACATGTTTCATTAATCAAAACAAACCAAAAATAGGTTTGTACAGCCTTTCTCGACTCTTGTACCAATCAAGCATAACATAAAATTCCTTCACTAACCAAACGAGTTACAAGAGCTATGTTTCAAACGATGAAAAAAAGAAATTCTTATTCGAGGAATAAAATAACATTTTATTCGAGAAAATGAAACAACATACATAAATTCTCAAAAATGATCATGCCGAACAACACCACAATATCATCATCCAATTTGAGGACATTTAAGAACAGGACCATTGAGACAATTATCGACGGGAACATAAAGAATGACACGGTTGCAGCATATGAATATATAATAAACATCTTCTGGAATTATAACAGCTACCACTTTTGGGTTCTCTCTTTCTATTATTCTCTTTGCTTCAGGCGCACTTACTCCTCTTAGTTCTGGCCATTCCAATTTTGATCCTATACAATTAAATCATATTTTTTTATTGTTATTTTGAAAAAGACCCGTATGTATATATTTGCATGTAAACAAAAAATTTACTTTTTTTCTTTTTATAAAAGGTTATCGGTTTATTTTCAATATAAACTGATACTTCATTATTAAAAAATTAGAAACTGTTTTCACACTTTTCATATTTTTGTTTAATGATTAAGATCTGAAACTCTTTTTAGTAAATCCTCATTCGTCAACCAAACTAAACTTTAAGTATTCTATATTTAATTTGAATAAATGATTGCAAATTTTTATCATCATTATTCGCTGATATATTGTGTTTTGTGATGTCACTGTTTAGATAAAACAGAAATTAAAAATATAATATACATGGAAATTTAACAATTGGACAGTTTAAAATTTATACCTAACCGTATCAATAATTTAACAGGCCCTAAATCTGCTAGTTTTATCTACGAGAAGAAAAAAATTGTAAAAAGAAATTAAAAAAAAATAGGAACCTGGAAATCGTGATTGGCATGAAATGCCAGCACAATTGCACTCGATACATGTAGGAGCAAGGATTGGACAATGACCATTCATTTTTAATAGTTTCCTTCTTCTATTTAGTTGAATCGTTAAAATTATAATAGATTACTTCTTCATTTTCGATTGATCAATATATATATGGCACATATAGAGGAGGAGTAAAGTCAACAAATTAATTTTTTGTAAGCTGAAAAATAATTAATAGTAAAACTGAAAAGAAGGAATTAATGATAAAATACGGAAAGTAGTATATAATAATGAATCTAAAATTTTATTACTGTTTTATGATATGTAACGTTTTTTATATTCCTCAAGTCTTAGTTTAGAGTCTAGCTAGTTTAAATGTTGTGGGTGCGAGAGTTGGTGGGAAAAACAAGATGTTACTGTGTAGAGCGTTATTAAACTTACGATTAGTACAACCGTTTAAACAGCTGAATTTACGGGATATCTTTTACTGGTTAACAACATGTGTGAGATTGAGTATACGTTAATAAAATAATATGAAATATAGAATTTCAGGTTTTTAAAAAAAATTTGCTCATTTAACACTGTTAAATATAAAAGCCACAAAAAATAAAAAAATTATTTAAAAAAGAAACTTCTATATAAAGTGCTATTATCAATTCTTACGTTTAGTTTCATTTCCAAAAGCTCTTTTGAGTGGTGGGAAAAGCTTTCGATTTGGAAAAATTTTGAAGGGCATAGACGATAAAAAAAGAAAAAAAAACAGTTTTTCTAATTGTTTTCGAACATCAAAAAAATTACCTCCTGCAAACGAGTGATATAGGATGAGCAATCAAACTCTTAACTAATGAGTTATGTTACATAACTTGAAGGCGATTTGATGTAGCATTATTAAATATAGTGAGTTACAAGGTTTTGAATAAATAAGGGATATTGCCATAATTTTTACTTTTGGGGGTATTGTTTTCTAAAATACTACTTTC
>OVAP01007360.1:0-10845 GCA_900406295.1 Aurinia saxatilis
AATGAATGAAAAACAACTACGAAAACGGACCTAAAATGCAATATATCATGTGGTTGATTGAAGAATTCAGTCCTTTATATATGCAAAATTAGAAGAATAAGATGGATTCGAACTGTTTTTTTTGGATATTTAATTAGTTTTATGTTTGCTTTTTATTATTTTATTTTTTGAGAAGTTTTTATTTTATTTTATTTTGTGTAAAATATATATATTAAAAAAAATAATTTCTAGAATATTTGAGGGAAAAATATATGGCCGAAAAAAATTATATAAAAGGTTTGTAATTCTGACCATTTTCAAGCAGAAGAGTTTAGAGAGACACGTGAGTCATCATGAAGACAGTGGTCGGGTGTCATTTTCGTGTAACACAGACGGTAAATCGAATAAACAAACCCAGATCCCTTAGTATTACATATACACACACAACACACTCATACACATGCCACGTAAGAATACGAATTCTCATGACGTGTCCACCGTATATATATACAAGAACAAGCACGCATTAATTTTCATTTTACATGACAAATTTAGTTTAAAAGATACCGAACTCTCTCAGAAGAGAAAACACAAACCATGGAAGAAGAGCAACCTCCGGCGAAGAAACGAAATATGGGGAGATCAAGAAAAGGTTGTATGAAAGGTAAAGGCGGTCCAGAGAATGCAACGTGTACTTTCCGTGGAGTCAGGCAACGAACTTGGGGTAAATGGGTCGCTGAGATCCGTGAGCCGAACCGTGGGACTCGACTCTGGCTCGGGACTTTCAATACCTCAGTCGAGGCCGCGATGGCTTACGATGAGGCCGCTAAGAAACTCTACGGACACGAGGCTAAACTCAACTTGTTGCACCCACAACAACAACAACAACAACAACAACAACAAGTAAACAAGAGCTTGTCTTTTTCGGGCCACGGATCGGGTTCTTGGACTTATAAGTTTGATACGGTTCGTGGGCTGGACCTTAGTCTCGGCCAGTCAAGTGGGTCACGTGGTTCATGGTCGGAGAGATTTAGTTTTTTGCAAGAAGACTATGATCATAACTACAATCGAGGTTTGTTTTCAAGTGGCTCGAATCTTTGTTGGTTATTGCCTAAGCAGAGTGAGTCACAAGATCAAGAAAGCGTTAATGCGGCGAGTGGTGGCCCTAATATTAATGTATCGTTTTCCGCAAAGTTGAAACCAAAAAACTTGATGATGAATCCGAATTATGGCTCATCAGCAGGAGCTTGGTCTAGGTTTCTTGTGGGGCAAGAAAAGAAAACAGAGCATGACGTGTCATCATCATGTGGCTCGTCGGACAATAAGGAAAGTACGTCGTCCGTTCCTAGTGGCGACGGTGGGGGAGAAGGGATGCAAAGGCCGGAGGTGGAGGAGGGAACAACAGGATATTTGGAGATGGATGATCTTTTGGAGATCGATGATTTGGGTTTGTTGATTGGCAAAAATGGAGATTTCAAGAATTGGTCTTGTGATGAGTTTCACTATCCATGGACTTGGTTCTGAGAGAGTTTTTATTTATTTTATTTTTATTATATCATAAAGATATCTCGAATTCGATTTAGGATGATTGGTTTGTTACAATGGGTTCTTCTCTTCTTGCATCAGTATTTCTTTGTGTGTAAATAGGCTTGAGCATGTTTTCTTCTATTTTCTAAAATTATATGTAGAACAAAAGAAGATCGGTTATATTGAAGTTCCGAAATGTAACTGTATGTAGAAAAAAATAATGTGTAATTTTGGGCCAACTATTACATGGTTCTTTCGAGTATTTTTGAAAGATAAGGAGGTATTATTGAGGTTACTTATAATGTCTCTTCTGATTTTTTTATATTTATTATACATCTGAATGCTTAAATATGTCTGAAATAAAGGATCTTAAAACAGAAAAGGCAATACCAAAATAAATATATCATTATATATATTCTAGTCTTAAATAAAGACTACATAGATGTGAGTAATCGATTTCAAATAAATATGATCATCATTGATACATATCCTAGTCTTAAATAAAGACTACATAGATGTGAATAATGGATTTTAAATGAATATGTTCATGAAATCAAGAAGAATCTTCAAGTATTAAATATAAACACTTTATCCAATGTTTCTTGTTATCATGTTTGTAGAGAAGACACTACCGAAGACTTTTGTCTTCTCCAGTATTGTAGAAGTAAGGTGTTTATATCGGTCCAAGGTTAATTGATGCCTAAATTTTTTTAAAAAAATGATGCTCTTTATTTTTTTTTTTGGAAAAATAAATAAAAATTATAAAATATTACTAACTTTTCCTTTGTTTTGAAATAAAAAACAAAAAAGTGTAAATAAAACAAAAAAACAGAGCAACACAAACACACAAAGATTTAGTATAAGAGAACACACAAAGGTTTTGTATTTATCTACTGCTTTTTTACATAATTGATGAATAATATAATTGTTAAAACACAATTAAAAAAAGAAAAAAAATTATCATGTTTCCTAAAAAAAGAGGTAACATGATGAGGTAAAAAAAAAAAGTTAAAAAAGAAAAAAAATCATCTGCCCAACAGCCAAAAAAGGAGAAAAGAAAAAAAAAAGGAAAAATATGGACAGAAAGAAAAAAAAAGGGAAAAAAAAAGTAAGAAAAAAAAAAGGTGAAAAAATGGACAGAAAGGGCATTCGAACCATCAACTATGAGGCCAAATCTGAAGAACACTACCAATACATCTAAAGTACTCTACATAATTCCTATGCCCACAAAATTTTATATATTTGGCTGCGTAAAGCTTTTGCTTTCTGGGCCTTAGCCTTGGGCCGGGCCTGTACATAGGTCAGTCAACGGGTTTTCATAAATGCTGTCATTGCAGTTTGACAGTATGAAGACCTTGCCAAAAGTGCATGATGATGAATTTTAATTTAAATGATGTATCTACTGAATTTAAATGATGAATTTTAAATTTTTGGATGTGAAATTATTTAATTATTTCTGTTTGAATAGTTCAAATGATATGACGTTATAAGTTCATTATATTTCAAATTTCTTGGTGAATTAATTATTGAATGTTTTCACATTTTTTTAATAAAACTAGGCTAATATCTGCGTTACGGAAAGATTTTTATCTACATAATTTTTTTATCAGTAATATTTTTCATAAGCGTATATTTTATAAATAAATCATAATTAAGAAGAATATTAAATTTTAATTATATATGATTAACATAGGTTGTTAAAAACAATTAATCTACTATGATTAATTGTATTAATCTACATAATTTTTTTTTTATTTTAAAAGTGACGGTACCATTATGAACATGAAAATTATTTAGTTTGTTATTTATTTTGTAACCAAGTTTGTACCACAATGCAATTGCGAAATAGTTTAACGTATTACAATTTTACAGGTGATGTATTTATAGTGTTTGCTTGTATTCATGAGCTTGAAGTAACTTTAATTGTAATTGTTTTTCCTTGCCACATTCTTGCATATCCATTTATTACATTCAACAATCCAATAAATTTGGATTCAACTACAAATAAAATTTTTTATGAAAATGTAAACCACTAAAGCTGATGATATACACGAACTACTTTTTCAACCCTCTGCTATCTCAAAATCTCTTCTTTATCTAGAATTACTTGTTTCTTTGTTAGCAAAAAGTCTATTTGTTAGGAACTAATGCATTGCTCACAGTGTAACTATAGTAAGAAGCCATTTTTGTTATGACTATGTATTTCTATAAACATACCAATATCATAGATTAATTTCTTGTTCGAAAAGAAGCACACACCACGAAAAGAAGATGACAAGATATGATTAAAAATATAAACGTTTAAAAATATTAAATAAAGGATCGATGGAATTCTCAAATGTAGTTCATACGTTCAACTATTTAACAAGATACCCATTAAATTAGTAGGGAATATGAAAAGATTAGTTTTAAAGTAAGTAACCAAAAGATTTAAATTAACAGTTTAAGTTTTCTTTTAAGAACATGCATGTGTCATTCTCGTAGTTATTAATGTGTCGTTCAACTGGAGAGGGCTAGCCTCTTTTCATATACTCCCTCCGTTTCTTAAAGAGTGTCGTTTTGACTCTTTGCACACAGATTAATAAAACATATTAAAAATTATGTTTTGCCCCTAAATAATAAGTTGTCTGTTCATATTCTTCTTTGTTTTGAGGTTAAATTAGGTATTTAGTATTAAAAGTTATATTGGAAAATGAAAACGACACTCTTTGTGAACCAAAAAAAAATAGTCTAAAACGACACTCTTTAAAAAACAGAGGGAGTATACTACTGGATGATCCGCATTTCGCGCGGAAGTTTATACATTTTGATTCATATAATCATAACTTGTTATTGTTTTATATTACCATCAACAGCTTCCCGTAAGATGCATCTAACAAACCCATCAAACTTCTTAAAATTCTACATTCGTCCTTTCATCTTAAACATATATTTGTCTAATATGTCCAAACACCGATTGGTAACCATATAAATGAAATATTTGTACCATTTTCTGGTTTTCGTACCTATCTAGTGATTTTACCTATGGCCTGAGTGTAGCAAATGTTTTAGAATGTTTCATCCATCCATTCTCTAGAAAATCATATTGAACATGTTATTGATTTGGGTTACCATTTTCCGCCTTTCGTGACATCTATTCTCACACCTTTAAGTTTCTTAAAACTTTCTTAAGCTTTCTTGAGTTTAATTTTTTTTTTTTTGCTACATGTCTAAATAGCGATTTTTGTGTTCTCTCATAAATTACTTTGAAACATCTATGCAAATTATAACAGTGTGTCCTAAACAATGGCTAACCAATTAATTTTGTTATATATTTTACTATATGAATTTATTTTAAGAAAATCGAACCAAAAGTGATTAAGGAAAAACATTGAATATTTTTTTTTACGTTTGATTACATATATGACACTATTTTATGTTATTTATAAGAGACATTAATTGAGGATATATACTCTGTGAGAAGTGGTTACAAACTGTTGCTGGAGGCCGATGCTGCCAGGGCTGAGCCACTGCCGCCGCTAGAGAAATCTCTGTGGACAAAAATTTGGAAGGTGAAGGCGGCTCCAAAGATAAGGCATTTCCTTTGGAGATGCCTTTCTGGGGCGATAGTAGTAAAGGATAGACTTAACTCTCGTGGGATGCATATGGATCCAAGATGTCAGGCGTGTGGGGTTTCCAATGAAACTATATCCCATGTCTTGTTTCATTGTCCCCTAGCGATGGAGGCTTGGGAGCTGTCTGGGCTTCCACTTCCTCCGCATGGGTTCTCGGAGTCTTCAACTTTCCTCAATTTAAACTTCTTAGTCAATCATAAGCCTAGTGATGAAGCCTCTATAGGTTTTCCTTGGTTGTTGTGGCAGATTTGGAAAGCCAGGAATGGGTTACTCTTTGAGCAACGGTTATGCACTGCGGAATCTATTCTACAACGAGCTAGAGATGACATGATAATGTGGTCTACTGTAAACACTCATGCTGTGGTAACAAAAACACCTTTGCAAGGGTGGAAAAAACCGGTTGACCCGTTTGTCAAATGCAATGTGGCAAGTTCCTGGATACATGCCAATCGTTTGACTGGGGCGGCCTGGATTATAAGAGACCACAATGGGGTCCCCATGTTTCATGGTCGCAATGCCTTTGCAAATGTAACTACAAAGTTGGAAGCGGAGCTGGAAGGTATTAGTTGGGCAGTTGCCTGTGTGGCTGACTTGCACCTTCAAAATATTGTCTTTGAAGTCTCGGATTTGCAACTGTTGGATGCTGTACGTCATCCATCACAATTCCCAGCAGTTCGGTCTTTACTTAGCACGGTTCTAGGTAGGATGCGTTCTATACCTGGAAGTTCGGTTGTGAGTACAACGACGGCAGGAAATCAAGTGGCGATATGTATCGCGAATAGTGTAACGAAGGAACATCGTCATCAGTCCTACATTTCTCGCAACGGTCCTTNATAATGTGGTCTACTGTAAACACTCATGCTGTGGTAACAAAAACACCTTTGCAAGGGTGGAAAAAACCGGTTGACCCGTTTGTCAAATGCAATGTGGCAAGTTCCTGGATACATGCCAATCGTTTGACTGGGGCGGCCTGGATTATAAGAGACCACAATGGGGTCCCCATGTTTCATGGTCGCAATGCCTTTGCAAATGTAACTACAAAGTTGGAAGCGGAGCTGGAAGGTATTAGTTGGGCAGTTGCCTGTGTGGCTGACTTGCACCTTCAAAATATTGTCTTTGAAGTCTCGGATTTGCAACTGTTGGATGCTGTACGTCATCCATCACAATTCCCAGCAGTTCGGTCTTTACTTAGCACGGTTCTAGGTAGGATGCGTTCTATACCTGGAAGTTCGGTTGTGAGTACAACGACGGCAGGAAATCAAGTGGCGATATGTATCGCGAATAGTGTAACGAAGGAACATCGTCATCAGTCCTACATTTCTCGCAACGGTCCTTCTTGGCTGAGTGATCGTTTGCATCGAGACTCCTTTTCTTAGTTTATAGGGGCTATTACCTGCCTAGTGGTTTGGTGATCTTCTCTTTATATGGCGTTTGCTGAATCTTTTCGTTGAATAAAATCAAATAGTGACAAAAAAAAAGAAAGTCTTTTCAAATTATTTTTAAGATCCACTCACATATAAATGAATGGTGGTTATTATATGATTAAAATTGATAATGAATGAGGTGAAGTGTCACAATTGTATTGGTGATATATTACACATTACAAAATGTCTTTTCAAATTATTTTTAAGATCCACTCAGGTATAAATGAATGATGGTTATTATATGATTAAAATTGATAATGAATGAGATGAAATGCCACAATTATATTAGTTGATGATGTATCACTTTAAGAAGATAACACATTTTTCCTTTATATATGTAGATGTTTTTGAATATAGAATTAATAAACAAAATAAGTTAAGTGTATCAAATAACTTTCAATTTTAAGACTAATATATAAATTACTTTTCTGAAAACATGTCTTTCCAAATTCTATGAAATAGTAGTTGTTGGTGCCACGTGTCACAATTTGAAGAGAGGTGAGGGTGAGGTGACACTCTAAGAAGAGAGCAAACTATCCTTTATATATAGTGGTTGATTTACTCTATATACATAAAATTAATTTTTCTCTCTTTTGGTGATGACACATCATCATCCATATGAATAACACATCATTTTCATATTAAATTTTCTTTAAATAATTTAATTCAACATCTACTTTACATTTTAATTACACTTTTGTACTAATATATTCAGTTACAAAAGGTATTTAAAAAGTCATTCATAATATCACCTCTCAAAACATATACATCATATTAAGTAATGACTCTAAACTAAGTATTTTTATTAATATAAAGTAATGACTCTAAACTGATATAATCAATATTTAAGTTGCTGAAAACAATTATATTAAGCAATGACTTGAAAGGAATCTAAATCATAAATTAGAAATTCTAAAATTAAAACACTCATAGGGTACCAACATTAAGATATCTGAAACAATGAATTGACATTTTATATTGAATTCTTTTGGTAGAGAAATTTGAAAATTACACATAACAAAATTAGTTAACCCAAGGAAAAATTTCAAAGAGAAAGTTAAGAAATGCCCCTTTCAATATGGCCCTTTCAAAATACCCTCATTTGTCTTTCAAAAATATTTTTTTTGGATTTAGGCTTAATTTAGGGGACAAGATTCATGCAGCAAGATGTCTTGTCGCTACACCCACCGGAGGTAAACACACTTGATTCTTAAGCCATTTCCAAGCCATGGTGAAATCTGTCCATCTTCTCCCTTCCATAGTTTCTGTGAGTGGTTCCACATTCCACACTTGTTGTGCAAACACACATTGAAAGTAAAGATGATTAGTGATTTCCAATTTGCCGCAACGTTTGCATCTTGGGTCTACATCTAAATGTCGTGCTAGTAAATTTTCTTCCGCCGGTAGGTATCGGATATGTGTTTGCCATAGAAAGTACTTGAGCTTTGGACTCAGATTGAGGGGCCAGATATCCGAAATCCAGTTAACAGTGCATTGTTTTTGAGCCATTTGACGTTCTTCACTTTCTCTGTCTTGTAGTTTCGAGAAGTATCCTATCCTAGTGATGTATTGCCCATTTGTGGTGGCTGGCTTCACTTGAGTATATACATAAATTTATCTTTTTTCTTTTTTGGTGATGACGCATCATCATCCACATGGATAATACATAATTTTTATATTAAATTTTTATAAAATATACATAAAGTTAACTTTTCTCTCTTTTGGTGATGACACATCATCATCCACATGAATAACACATAATTTTTATATTAAATTTTTACAAAATAATTTAATTCAACATCTACTTAACATTTTAAGTACACTTTTACTAATATATTTAGTTACAAAAGGAATTTGAAAAGTCATTCATGATATCACCTCTCAAAATATATAAATCATATTAAATATTAGTATTAAAAATTCACAATCTAAAACTAAGTATTTTTATTAATATAAAATAATGACTCTAAACCGATATAATCAATATTTAAGTTGCTGAAAACAATTATGTTAAGTAATGACTTGAAAGGAATCTAAATCATAAAATTGTAAATTCTACAATTAAAACACTAATAGGGTACAACCATAAATATATCTAAAACAATGAATTGGAATTTTATGTTGAACTCTTTTAGTAGAGAAATATAAAAATTACAAATAACAAAATTAGTTAATCCAAGAGAAAATTTCAAAACTACCCTTTTTACTCAACCATTTTCATAAATACCAATTTTTAGCTATATTTTAAAAATATATTAGTTTTAATCTAAATTGGAAAATTTTAATAAACTACCATTTTTGAATCACTCCTTCTCAAAACTACCACTTTTGGTATAATTACCAAAATACCATCATTTACTAAAGTTATTTTTCATTACAAATTACAAATTTGCTAGGGTTTAGGGCTTTGGGACTTAGGGTTTAGTAAAATTATAGAGTTTAAGATTGACTTAGAGTTTCTAGGGTTTATAATTTAGGGTTAAACTCTTATAAAATTAGGGTTTAATTTCTAATAACTATTAGCTAGGGTTTAACTGTTGGGATTTAGTGTTTATATTTTTGGGGTTAGGGTTTATTAGGGGTGGAAGACTTTTTGGGGTTTATGATTTTATGGTTTAGGGTTTTTAAACCTTAAACCCTAGATCATAAACCCTAAAACCTTATAAGTAAATACTTAACTAGTGGTATTTTTGAAAATTTACCCCTTACCATGGTATTTTTGAAAAGTGGTACATCAAAAGTGGTAGTTTTAAAATTATCCCATCTAAATTACCATTCTTAATATTTTAAAGTATTCTATAATGTAGGGTTTATTTTGGGTTTAGGAACCCTAAAAAAAAGTTTTAATCCTTAATAAATATAAAACTCCTTAAATATAAACCCTAAAACCTTAAACATAAACTCAAATAGTTATTAAAACACTAAACCCTAATCCTATAAGATTTTAGCCATACATTCAACCTTAAATCAATCCTAAATCTAAAATGGGTATTTTTCAAAAGAAAAAAGAGGATAATTTTGAATAAGGGCATGTGAAAAGGGGCATTTCTATAAATTTCTCTTAATGGAATCTATTTATTCATATATCACCACTATAAATATCCTCAACTAAATCCTAAAAAATAAAATAATAGGAAGATAGACAATCTTTAATTTCTCAACGACAAAATTCCGTTATTATCTTTCATAGTTGGAAAGAGATAATCGGTCTCTTGAAGTCTCGAATGACATTCTCTAATAACTAACAAAGTTAATCATGTGGAATATATCAAATCTGTTTCGCACATCAACCATCAATATGAAAAACATGGGAAATTTTATGAAAGGCAATAAGTTTAAATTTCCATTATTAACCGATAATTGGGAAATAGGAAGAGAGAAACGCTATCTTGAAACATCGAACGGCATTCTCTAACAACAAACACATTTAATCGTTTGAAATATATTAATATGTTTTAAACATTAATCATCAATATTTTAAAAAACTATTAATCGTCAATATAAAAAATTTAGAAACCATTTCACAATTTATGGTGATTAATAAACACTAATTTTAATTATATATGATATGTTATATATATAAACATTTGATTGTTTTATCTTACACAAATCATAGACTGTTAAATATAGAAGCCAATAATTAAAGAAACAAAATATAATAATACCATTCAATTTGATATGTATACATTCAAATATTATCATTGTTAATTCTCTTCAGTGAAATGAAACATAGTGGGAACGAAAAAGGTTTTCAAAGCTCAGGAAGATGACTAGAGACGCAATCAATATCTTAACGTCTGAGACGATATATATTAAAATGAATCAATTTAAATATGTGGAAAATATAAAATTTGATCTTACAAATAACTGAAAATATCAAAATGATTAGCAATTATGTCATATTTCAATGGTGGTAAAAAGATAAACAATCATTTACTAGACTCACTATTTATAGATAGCTTACTATGTTCTCCAACACAAATACTAAACTATTAAATTAATTAAGATTTTAACCAATAAATATAAGAGTTAGAAAAACCTTAGCGAAATGACGTTGGTTAGATAAAATGTTGAAATTTTTTACTATATCAAATTTACANAATGAAAAAAAGAAGATCAACACATCCTGCGCGTAGCGCGGGTCAACCACTAGATAAGAAGGAAACATTATCTAGTTAATTTAGTGACATTCTCTAGTGGTTGATCCGCGCTACGCGCGGGATGTGTTAATCTTTTTTTTTTCATTTGTCTTGTTTTCGAGATAACGATGTTCCACATATAATCTGGTAATTGTAGTATAG
>OVAP01007361.1:0-10845 GCA_900406295.1 Aurinia saxatilis
TCCTCGATTCCTGATGGGTCCACCTTCATACGCAGCAGTGTGCCCATGAAGTTCATATTCACTGCGCTTCGTGTGTCCACTAAAACCTTGGTGATGTTGATGTCGCCGATCATTAGCTGGATGACGAGAGGATCATTGTGAGGTCAGTTGATTGCTTATGTGTCCTTCTCGGTGAAAGAGATGTTGCAGTCTGGAGAGTTTAGCGTGATGGTCCGCGTAAGGCTGGTGCTTGCCTTCCGCTGGAAAGACTTGATTGTAGAGACACGGTCTGGGCAATATGGCGACCCTCCCATGATCATGCTGACATACTGACGGGGATGATCCATTGTAGGATGTAGAGACGGATTCATGAACAGGTAGTTTCCACCATGAGATGGGGTCACCGTGGATCTGTCGAGATGGAATTGATCCACTAGGTTGTCACCTTCAGCCAATTTCATAGTTCCGAGCGATTCTTCGTGTGGAGCAGTCGATGAGTTCACCACATTCGGCGCCAAATTGTGTGGGCAAGAATTCACACTCAACCAAAAACTTGTCAAACGATTCTTTACACGGATCGTCGACACTCTATTGTGAACCGCTCAGAAAGTAAGAGAAAGAGACAAAGACACGAGAAGAAAGGTGGGGTCGTTTTATTGATAGTAAAGGTAATTCTCGAATACAAACTGTTAAGACTCAGGCTATTCGAGAGAGAAGAAGATGATCTAAGACCTACGACCTTAGATCTCATATATATTCTAACTCAACCGCCTTAGGGCCCAAGCTCTTTCGTGGGCCAAATTCCATTTCCTAATGATTTGCTTCCATTCTTCCAGCAGTCTTCTGGATAGTTTCCTTTCTACTTAGATACTCCGATGATTCTATTCTCGAACCTTCTTGCTTGACGGCGCTCAGAACAGACATCGAGCTCACCCCGCGGGCTATGTCGAGCATGGAGCCTGTGGGCCATGGCAAAGATATAGCTCGCGGGCCATGGCATGAGTGTAGCCCGCGGGCTGTGTCGTCGAGCTCGTCTCGCGGGCCACGGCAAGGACGTAGCTCGCGGGATACGGCTAGATTGTAGCCCAGGAGCTACGTTGTTGAGCTCGCCCCGCGGGCCACGTCGAGCACGTATCCCGCGGGTCATGGCAAGGACGTAGCTCGCGGGGTACGGCAAGACTGTAGCCCGGGAGTTACGTTGCTGAGCTCACCCGGCAGGCCATGTCGAGCACGTAGCCCACAGGTCATGGCAAGGGCGTAGCTCGCGGGCCACGGCGAGAGTATAGCCCGCGAGCTATGTTGCTCAGCTCACCCAGCGGGCCACGTCGAGCATGTAGCCCATGGGATATGGCAAGGACGTAGCCCGCGGTCCTCGGCAAGAGTATAGCCCGCGAGCTATAGTGTAAGGCTCGTCCCGCGGGCCACGGTATGGACGTAGCTCGCGGGTGAAGGCTGTGGTCTTGTCCCGCGGGCCATGGTCCAGACTCTGCCTGCGGACGATCGTCTTCGTTTGATTAGGACATTACTTGGTGAAGTCTACCGAAACCCACTGTGAAACTTAGCTAGCACATTGCTTGGTGAGGTTTTGATTGGAACACACCAACCAAATGTCCATAAAATATACTTGATGGTTTGTCATGTGAGTTTATAGAAGGTCTGGCCCACAGAACAAGCCAAAGGACTTGTCCGGTGAGCTAAGTGCCTTGCACAGCCCATGGGGTAGTCCATGACCGTGGTCCGCGGGCCGTATCGATCGTGTAGCCCGCGGGGTGTCCGTGCGAACTTGTCCACGGGTCACGTTCATTATTTGGCCCGTCAGACAATCCTAACAGCTTTCTCCGCGGGCTAAGTTTGATCCGTGTCCTATTATATGCATTGTCGGTCGTGGGACCCTTGGTGATCCGTGCTTGACTGTGTCGTTACCAATCGATAGTCCATGACTGTAATGCTCGATGGTGCGGACATATGACCAGCTCGTGGGGCGTAGTAGTGTTTTGTGGCAAACACTTAGCCGTTTTATGCTATCAATCTTCGGGGGTGGAATCCGAGCCCCACACACTTCCAACAAAATTTCTAATTACATAAGTCCAAACTCCTAATTTGAAATTTTTTGTTCCACGAAACCCCAATGTTGCATTTCAACCAACCTGGTAAAGGAGGTTTCCATATAGGAGGGTTGTCAAGGACTAAGTTTAAGCTATTGAAAGGAACCATAGAGGATGGGCTGAAATGTTCTGAATATCTGGTTTGAGAAAAAATCCACTAAGAGGATCGCCTAAGATCTTATTCAGTCTCCTCAAAACTAATAAATCTCCTTTCCGTGGCTTGATTATTCTTATCCTTCCATATATACCCAAAACCTAGGGAAGGGCTTGACTAACTATTAAAGGTGTGGAGGGTGAAGAAGAAAATAGGAAAACATCATGAAAGTTACAAAACATCGAAGAAGGATGGAAACCTGAGACCAAGGAGGGGAACCAGTGAGAGCCCACAATTGTCTAGCCAAAATTCACGTGAAAAGGATATGGTTGCCGGATTCTCCTTCTAGCCCACAGACTTGGCAAGGAGAATCAATTATTACTCGTCTTGATTTTAAGGATTCACCACTCGAAGAATGCCAGAAAACACTCTCCATAAAAAATGTTTAATTTCAGTGGAACAGATATGACCAAACATTTTATTTCAGGCAATTTGTAGAGGGTTAAGCATTGGCAAAAAGAATGAGTTCTCTGTTCTTGGCTTCATTAGCAATCTTGTAGTCTGTCTTAACTGAGTTATTTCCAATTTCTTGTATATTGCCAGCTCCAATAATCATCTTAAGTAAAAAATTGGCTTTATAGTTAATATCTTTTGAATGTCTTCAGGGAAAAACTAATCATACAACTTGCTTGTGTTCCATATTTGGTGTTGCAAGTCCAAAAGATTTTAAACTTTCAATAAGAGATTAAAGAAGATTTGTTTACGAGGTAGTTGAAAAGGAGAACCTGGAATCCATTTGTCTCGCGTAATCTTGGTGAGAGGTCCATTACCAATTCTTCTACACAAGCCTTGTTGTAAAATTTCATTACCAAACATTAAATTCTACAACCGCTTGTAAACAATATGTTGGCTCATTATATTTTTTCGTTTAAATACTCTGGAAAACAAAGAAGAGGGAAAATGAAGTAGGCGGTAAGCCTATTTTGCCAATTGGGGTTGATGAATGCATTTTAAGTCTCTATAAGGTATTGAAACTGATTCTCATACATGTAAGTTTGAAGACGAAAGCCATAAGGTGTTTCACAAAGCAAGACATAAAGAATCTGAGATGGAACTTGAGCTAAAAAAACATGTCCTACATGTGAAAGTGAACCCATCAATTTTTTTTATGGAAATCCTCACCTTACGGTTTATGAACTTAATTCCTCTCCTGAAAATTCATTTAAACATGGTATTGATTTCGTATTTTTGACAAATGCTTTTGGATCCAATGACAATCTAAATGTCAGGGATCATTTCAAGATACATGCCATGTTTGCTTTAAGTCCCTTTCCAGAGAATTTTGTCCATTTTGTATGGGCAGCTGAGTGTTTCTCTGCATGCTTCGATTTTTTGCACAAACAGGAGAACAATCAGAGGCGCATTGGCCCAACCTTTCGATTCTTTTAACTAACATAGTGTTGAAAAGTTGAGCTAAACGACTATAAACAAAGGCATTTATTGGGAGGCAGCCCATTGGTATGTTTTAAAATAAGTTTCTTTTTGTTATTTTTAATCTTTTTGTTAGTGTCTCATAAAAATAGGATTCGAAGATAAAGACTAGGAGGATGCATAATCGATCGATTGCCTCTGCAATTTGATTGAAACACTGATGTTTATAGCACCACATCATTGTTCAAATGGAAACTGGAGGCCACCTGATTCGGGATCACTAGACATGGAGAACTTTAGTCAAATGACTTGTGATTCGATTGAATGCTTGCCTGATTCGATCGATGAAGAACCAAAATGATGAACAAATCCTCAAATCAACACGACAAATAGTCTTTCGGTGCGTTAAGCTTTTAAGGTTCTAAGCCAGAAAGAGATGATCTAATAAGTTCAACCTAGCAAGATATATATACAAGATTATGCCGACTTGTCGATATGTTAAATCTTCCTAAATATTCTCATATTCCCATTATCTTCGCCTTTGCTTTTTCCCAAATCGGCCTCTCCTTTATCTCCTGGTCAGGCCTCGGCCTTACATCTGGATGGGCCTGTGTTTTGGACCGACCTCGCGCCTTAGTGCGAAATATTGAGCGCTGAGATCGTGTTTTGCCATGGCGAGGTCAAACTGCCAGGTGATAAGTGCGAGATGTCCCCTTATATGTCACATGGCGAGTAGTCTGTGGTGTGATAAGGGCGAGGAAGCTATTTGGAGATAATAGCGAAGAAACTATAAGGAGGTAATAGCAAGAAATATGTACTGAGATAGAGGCGAATAGCCCAATTTTTGAAATAAAGCGAATAGCCCGTTTTGAGAGAAAGGCTAAGAGTCTGTTTATGAGATAAAGGCAAAGAGCCTATATTCATGATAAGGCCGAAAAGCCTGTTACGAGGCTGAGATAAAGGTGAAGAGCCTATATTCATGATAAAGGCGAGGAGCCTGTTACGAGGCTAAGAGCCTGTTTTATTAGATAATGGCGAGGAGCCTATGATGGGGTAAAGGCGAAGAGCCTGTTAGCGTGACCGTTCATTTTCCCGACATCCTTCGCTTACTCCCGAGACGTACGTTGAGATTTCCGAGAAACGTCACTTCAGTTCCCTCCTATAATTATATAATCCCCTTGCTTCCTCTCATTCTTCTCATTTCTAACATTGCCAAGATCGTCCGAAGTCATAGTGAAGTAGCCTTTTCTCTTCAAGGTATGTTTCTATCTCTCCTCCGCTGTTCTTCCTTATGATTTTTAGGGTTTATAGTATATTAAGCTAGAGCCGCCGTAGTTTAGGCTATAATTCTGGAAAATCTTCAAACTTTAGGTGTTTGCGCCACTGTGACAAGCTTTCCGGTTGGTTT
Organism: Aurinia saxatilis; assembly: GCA_900406295.1. Classification (NCBI taxonomy): domain Eukaryota; kingdom Viridiplantae; phylum Streptophyta; class Magnoliopsida; order Brassicales; family Brassicaceae; genus Aurinia; species Aurinia saxatilis. Next base: position 5,018 of record OVAP01007361.1, read on the forward strand.
CCGGAAGTTCTCCGTCGTCACCCCTTTTTGTTCGAGTTTTTTTAATCTAAATTTCTATTCTTCTCTTCTTTTTTTGTTTTGTTTTTTGTGCCAGATTCCTTTTCGATTTAAGGCCTCTTTCGCCTAAGATGCCTGACCAAACTCAAAGCAAAGAAATCCATTGCTCAGGTGCTAGATTGTCCATGGATCGTGAGACGGTGGACACCACCGGTCGCAGAGAGGATCTCGTCGCCGACTATGATGCCAGGGACTCAGACGGCGAAGCAGGTATTGGCAAAGAAGACGTCGTCTATAACGGCAATGACAATGATGACGGCAAAGAGAACACTGAGATAGGGGAAATGAGCGAAGCCCCAAAGGAGATATCAACGAAGAGACCGAGGATGCCAGATCTGATGGTGCCAAGGTCTCCGGAAGAGGTAATGGCGAAGGCAGTAACATAGATGATAGCGAAGGTACCTCTATTGGCAACGGCAAAGACGCTGAAGAGACTAATAATGAAGGCTGCACGGATGATGAAGGCGAAGATGCTGAAGGTGATGAAGGCGAGGACTTACATGTAAATGACTGTGAGGGTTCCTTTCAGAATAGTGGAAATGCCCAACCGATGAGGAGTATAGGAGACCTCAAGGCTCAAATGTTTAAGGTAGAACTCGAGGAATATCAGTACGACCATGACCCTTTGGCCGATAACTCTCTGCTTCAAAAGAGAAGAGGAGGATTCAATATAAGAAGGGAACGGCTCCAAAAAACCATACAAACGGACAAACGTCGTCTTCGGAGACTACATTGGACACACTCTTGCGTGAATGCAATATTTACAAGGAGATCGACCTGGTCGTTCCCGACGACAATGACAGAGCCGAAAGTCCTCCTCCTGGTCATTTTACTCTGTATGAATGTTTCATCAGAGACTGTCTGCTCTTGTTTCCGATCCCAAAGATCATTATGGAGTACTTGGTCGAACATCTGGCCTGCCTCGCTCAGCTAACTCTGAGGTCCATCAGACATCTTGTGGGCATCTTGGTGCGAAGCTATGAGTGTGGAATCTCTCTTACCATTAATCACTACTTCGGTTTTCCCTGGCTGCGAAGAACAATCCGCTGATATATTTGTGTCTAACCAAATAGATCGCTGAATTATTCACGGGTTTTCTTCTAAAGACCACCACTGGTCCAAATTTTTCTTTTACGTTCCTATATGCAATGCCACAGTTGGCAAACTAGGTTTGACGATTAGAAGGTCCTGGAGACCTATTGGTAGGATTGTGGAGTCTTGCCCGCTTAATGCTCATGTCGGATAATGTCACTAAACTAATGTTTTCGTGTTGTGTTTTTGTAGTGAAAAAGCATCTTCCCGACGCTCCAGACGACTTCGCCTCTGATTGAGTTCGGAGGGAGTCCATTGGATGAGACATTTCAACCAACAATGAGTTGAGGAGGCGAGAAGACGGGTAGAAAGGTTTTCCGTGTCTAAACCAGAATTTAGTGAAGACGAAGTATAGATGGATTCCGTTAAGGAGCTTACCCATGAATTTAATTTCCGCAAGCAAAAACTGGCACAGAAGAAAACAGAGGAGACTGCCGAGGCCAAGCTTACGCGTCCTCAAATTGCCTTTACTCCCGCTGAGGAGGACGTACCCCCTGCTAGCGAGGGCACTGGGATAGACACATGTGAGATGTCTGAGAGTGCCAAGACGTTGGCTGTCGTAAAGCTGAGGCCGAAATCCGGGAACGCTATCATCAAGAAGCATCTTGAGTATGTGCAAAAGAAGGCTGCCGAAGAGGAGAGTGCGAAGGCCGCTTCCGGTGATGAGAACAAGAAAAAGAGAAAGAAGAAAGCTAAAGCTGCCGACGACGGCGACGAGGAGACTGTGAAAACAGCTCCTACCGGGGAAACAATGCAAAAATATTATACCTCCTACCAGCCGGCTCCATCTGACATCTCAGAGGATCGTTTCGTCGCGGCTGCCGCTGTCTTTTCCCAGGTAACATTCTCGGGTAACGAGATGCCTCCACTATCAGAGATGGTGAACCCTAAAGGATTTGGACGCGTTGCTTATCAGGCTCTTCAGGTAAACATACGACTGCAGTCTTTTTTCCCTTACGTTCTCAATGTTGTCTAAGTTCTTATCTTTACCTATTATATTGTACAATTCCGAGGTTGCCCGTACGATGAAGGGATACAATACTGCTGTCAAGACCATCAACAGCCAAGTGCAAGTACTGAAGTAGCAGCTCACCAAATAGAAGAAAGGGCAGGATTCTCTCTTGGCGGACGCCGGCAAAAAGATAAAAATGTGGAGGCCCAGGTAGGTGAGATAGCGAGGGAAAGAGACGATGCGGTCGAGACCGCGAAGCAGAAGGATCAGGAGATCGAGAAGATGAAAGACGAGGTGGGCAACGCCGCGGCTATTGCGAGGACGAAGGCGAAAGCAGAGATTGCTGAGGCGGTGGAGGAAGCCAAAAAGAAGCTTATTCAGTTTAAGAAGACTGCTTTGGTCGGCTTCGTCTACGATCGACAGATAGATGCTAATCTTACGCTGATCGAGGAGATCAAGGCTGAAGAGGGTAAGAAGTCTTTGGAGGAATTCGAGAAACGGCTGCAAGAGAATGCCCCCGAATACCAAAACGCGGGACGACTCTTTTACTCGGGTCTCCGCGAGCTGGTGAGCGACCTGATTCCTTCGCCCGATGGTTCTCCTTTGAGCAAAGCGGCTGATCCTGACCTGGAGTAGGTTTCATTGCTCCATGGCTTGTGTTAAAGATTGTTTTCTTTTGTTGTTACGGATTTCTGCGAGCGCAAAGTTGCGTGTTTTTTAGACTTGATCGGATGCCTGGACGGCTTTATCCATTATGTTATCTATGTATTTTTCTCTCAAACATACTAGGAGATTTTATCGCGGAAGTGTGGTTTAGACTTGCGTGTTTGCCTGCAAAGTTAGAGACCGGTGTAAAATGTGAATTGGGTTTTCGCGAGCTGTGTTTCGATCCCATCTGTTAGTCTGAATAGACATTAAGACTTCGCTCTGGGGTGTATGAAAGACCAACAATTAAGACTAGCTGGGTATGGTAACACGCGTGAAAACTATAAACGAGGCTATGTAAAGGACATAGGTACCTTAATTCACCATTGTGGCCAGCAATGGCGAGTAGCGTATAACTTAAATGAATGCGACAAGTAAATCGATGTTAACTGCGAGGTCATGATCAATGTGGTGAGATTGTCGATGATCGCGAAGTGGGGTCTAGTTGAACCTATCCAAAGATAAGCTGCCTACGTACCTTGTAAAGGGATGAAGCCAAGCCTGTAGTTGAAGTTCAGCGCATAAGATGCGAGCTGATAATTTTTTTTTGGTTGGCGAAGGGTTAGAGTCCGAGTCTAACGGTAGTATTTTTTAGATGCCGAGCATTCCAAGAACGCATAATGATCCTGCCGTCCATCCCGACGAGTTCGTAAACGCTGGGCTTGACCACTTTTGTAACACGGTAAGGTCCTTCCCAGTGTGCGCCGAGTTTTCCTGCGTTCGGCTCGGCCGTATTCTGGAAGACCTCACGCAAGACGAGCTCATTTTCACAAAAACGCCGAGGGCGAATGTGTGAGTTGTAGTATCGAGCTGCTTTCTGTTGATAATTCTGGAGGCGGATAAGAGTGCAGTCCCTTTTCTCATCGAGGAAATCGAGTTGGTCCAGCAACATGGTGTTGTTCAGTTCTTCATCTTCTGGAGCAAATTGACGACGAAGACCGGGAAACTCCATCTTCGCGGGTATTCCGCACTCAGAGCCATAGACAAGGGCGAAGGGGGTCTCACCAGTAGGACACCGCAGAGTTGTTCGATTTGACCAGAGGACCCCATCTAGCTCCTCGGCCCACTTGCCTTTCTTGGCATTTAACCTCTTCTAAAGTCCGTCAACGATCGTTTTATTAACTGCCTCAGCTTGTCTGTTACCTTGTGGATAGCGAGGGGTAGATTTCATGAGGCGGATTTTCCATTTCTTGCTGAAACCTTCGTACCGTGCCGAGATAAATTGCGACCTGTTGTCTGTGACGATCTCGTGTGGGATACCATGTCTGCAGAGGATAAATTTCCAGACGAAATGCTCCACTTGAGCATCCTTAATGCTGGCGTAAGATTCGGCCTCGACCCACTTCGAAAAATAATCCGTTAGGACGAGGAGGAGTTTCTTGTTCTTGGAATTAGGCATGGGACCAACGATATCCATTGACCATCACATGAAGGGTAAGGAGACGACACCGAGGATAAAAGTTCAGCTGGCTGATGTATCATCAGGGCATGTCGCTGTACCTTTTCACACCTAGCGGCATACTGCTCGCAATCGTTAAGCATCGTCGGCCAGAAGAAATTGTGGGTCTTGATCTTTAAGGCCAGACTCCGACTACCAGAATGATTACCGCACGACCCATCGTGAACCTCGTGCATGATGCGACGAGCTGCTTCTCCTTCGATACAGCGAAGAAGCGGTCCGGAGGAGGCCCATTTGTAGAGTTGTCCTCCCGTAACAGAGTATCGTGTGGCCTGGGCTTTGAGTCTACGTGCTGCCCACTTGTCCGCCGCGGCCTTGTCATTCGTGATGAAATATTTAAGTTTGTTGATCCATTGTGTGTCGCATCCATAAGTAATAGAAGAGTTTTCCAGTTGGTCGATTTCCATTGGTACGGGATCAACTTCTTCTGGGAGAGGGTTGATCAATGCCACCTGGTGAGTCGCCTGTATGCTCGGAGTTTCGAGGAGCTCTATCGGGATTACTCGGCGAAAATCAGAGATCGATGCCGAACCGAGAGCTGCTAGTGCATCGACAGACGAGTTCCCATATCGTGGGATCCGGGTTAGTGTAAATTCATCGAAGGAGGACGCGAGATCGCGGACAATACTCAGATAAGCCTCCATTCGTTCGTCATGAGTTGAATAATCTCCATGGAACTGATTAACGATGAGCTGAGAGTCGCAGAAAGCATATAGTCGTCGGATCTTCATTCCGCGAGCTAAGCGAAGTCCCACGATGAGGGATTCATATTATGACTCGTTGTCTGAAGCTCTAATATTAAGTCTGAACGACTGCGCAATGATCTCTTCGTTTGGAGCAGTGAGATATATCCCGATTTCCGATCCCTGCTTAGAGGACGATCCATCTGAGTGAAGGGTCCAGGATGGGCGTTTGATCAGTTCAGATGTTTCCCTGGCCGAGTTGATTGGCTCGATAGACGCTGAGGGTATATCCGGTCCTTCCATCAGAGAGTTTCTGTCCTCTGGGGATGTATTGTCGTCTATTTCTTCGGGGAAGTCGGCCAAAATAAAATCGGCGAGAACCTGAGCTCAGGCTGCGGTACGCGGTCTGTATTCGATGTCGTACTAGCTGAGTTTGATGGCCACTTGGCGAGACGACTGTGTGGGTAGGATCACACAATCACTATTTGTTCGAGATTCTTAGCGAGGGACTCGATACAAAGAGTGGACATAAACAGAAAGAACTAGCAAAAGGTTGCTTTGAATTTATTGAGAGTTAAAAGGTCTTTCGTAGCGTAAGCGTTTTAGGGTTTTTTAGGCTAGAAAGAGATCATCTACAAGTTTAACCTAAGGAGGAATTTATACAGAAATATGCCGACTTAGAGATATGTTAAGCTCCTAGATCTTCTCGTATCTTTCTGATTTATCCTTTCCCATTTCCTTCAGGTCGGCTCGCCTAGTTCTGGGCCTGGATGTCCTCGGCTTCTCTTAATGAGGTATGGGCCTNTACTACACCGAGCCCTCGTCTTAAGTTGAAGAGCTCGGAATTCGGGGCAGGATCATGGGATAGGTAATGCCGAGG
>OVAP01007362.1:0-10844 GCA_900406295.1 Aurinia saxatilis
AGGATCAATTAAGAGGTTTTGAAGCTCTTAAGACCTAGAGACTAGCTTGTATCTCAATCAAGAAGGTTTGAAATCTCTTGAGACCTACTTGGATCAATTAAGAGAAATTTAATCAACTCTTAAGACCAACTTCCTGTTTGATGAATTTAATCAAATCAATACAAGGGATAGAGAATACTATTCTCCCTNATAGAGAATACTATTCTCCCTCTAAAGCCAAAGCTCTCTTTATTAATCAATATCAAAACGGAAGAATACAATAGGCCTAAAGCGGCTATTTATATAAAACCATAGAATTATAGGAAACCCTAAAATAATAAAATAGAAAAACTACTAAAATACATTAAAAGAAATAATAAATATATGTATTAATAATTGCAATTAATGAAATTATACGCTGCATCATAAGGAAAGTCGTAACCTCACTTACATCTTTAACTCTTACGAAGCGATGTATGGCCAATGTGTAAACTACTCCAACAATCTTATTATATACGCCAAGGAGATGCTTTGTCTCCGTACGTGTTCGTTTTATGTGCTACAATGCATACTCAAAAACTTTTTCTTGCTCAAGATTCCAATAAAGTTACGGGTTTATATATCATCAATGGCAGACCTCGGTTAACACATATATTTTTTCTCGATGATTTTTTTTTTTTTTTAAAGTTAATGGTAGGAAAAGTCGCAACCTCACTCACATATTTGACTCTTATGAAGCAATGTCTGGCCAACGTGTAAACTACTCTAACAATCTTATTAGATATGTAACAGTTAGTTGTTCATCTTATAATTATATTATCTAGGAATAAAGTGTCAAACAAGATATATCTATGACTAAGAAACATTTTAAAATCAATTGACTCTATATTGTAAAATTATAGATAAAAATCCTTAAGACATATTATTGTTTTAGTTATGGTGATGTGGAATATATATTTGCATTCTAGACTGATGTAAGTGTTACAACATATAAGTTAACCTAACACTATAAAGATCTATACATTGTAACATGTTACAAGAGCTCAGTAATTACATAATATCTTGTACTTCTTTGGTCTTTAAAATTTCAGTTCAATACTTGATAACAATTTTTTTTTTAAATAATAAATATCGATTTATTTTGAACTAAGCTTTAAGATTTATACTTTTATACATACATTGGTTTCTATGCATAAATTCTTTATATTAGACTTCACTTTCCCACTACATTACTACTACATTACTAATGTTTTCTCTCAGGCACGTTTAGCGAAGCAAAAAGAATCTAAAGTCAAACAAGAGTATACGGCTTTATCCAGCGGTCTGTTTACCTCTTTTGGCTCTCTTTTTGAAAAATACGTACCTTTTCACCCACCAAACCTATAGCCAAATATAGTAAAAGTCATTCATCTCCGGCGGATTCCCACCATTGTGTGGTCTCTGTTCCAGCACGGAGACATGATGAGGATACCAGGAGAGGAAAGGGCACCGGGGACAAAGGAAAGGGAGAGGAAAGGGCACCGGGGACAAAGGAAAGGGAGAGGAAAGGTACTAAAGTCATTCAGATTTTGGTGTAAGAATAAAGAGTCTACCTCCGGAGTACTGTAATTTGCAGGCAACAACCAATTACCAGTCTCTATCTGGGTTCAGAACGAGCTACTCAAATTCAAATTCAGAGTGTAAAGATTAAAAGTTGAGTCACCATGACACACCACTACTCTAGAGCAGAGAAAGGGAAATGGACAGCCATACCCACACAAGAAAATCGCCGAGAGCCGCTATGCATCCCTGAAGGAGATAACACCACCAACATCATAGAAGCTAACAAACTCACCCTCATAGGGAGAGTCACAAACCCGACAGCTCAACCGCCCAAAGCTGTTGTGGATTTTCTTCCTCAAGTTTGGAGATTGGGGAACAGGGTTAGAGGAAGGGATCTTGGACACGACCGGTTTCAATTCAGGTTTGATACAGAAGCAGATCTGGAAGCCGTACTCCACAAGGGGCCCTATCACCACAAGAAATGGATGCTTATTATCCAAAAAATGGGAGCCCATAGTCTCAGATGCTTTTCCATCCATTACCCCCTTCTGGATCCAAATACATGGAATCCCACTACATTACTGGATGGACCTTACGATACAAACCATAGGAGATGATTTGGGAAGGGTAAGGGATAAAGATGTAGACAAAGGAAAGGTTAGAGTGGACATAAATGGTCTGGTCCCTCTGGAGATGAAGATGCCTATTCTGCTCCCGACTGGAGAAACCACAACGGTGGAACTAGAGTATGAAGATCTGGGGAAACACTGTTTCAATTGCCTCTCACTAAACCATGAAGAGAAACACTGCCCAAGAAGAAGCTCGGAAACGACAGATGATAGGCGCAGATTTGGGATTAGCCAACAAAATACCCTAAGGCGTATCACAGAAGATAAACAGAGACTCGAAGAAAGAAGGCAATATAGGAGACAAGGTTTCCCAAGAACGGAATATAGTGACGCTAGAAACAGGGATGTACTTCCTAGGGGACATGAAAGGAAGTCACCACCACGATATTCCCACAATTCTCAAAGGGATTATGAAAACAAGAGAGTCAATGATCGAGAATATCGAAAGGGAAGACAACACACATAGTAAAAGGAATCCTCACTCACTAATGAGAGAGAGCAAACTGGACCTGAAAGAGAAGTGGCAGGACTATTCAGGGACCTTGACCGGAGTTTGAGACAAGTAAGAGAGTCACTAAGCTCTGACTATGCTGTTAACAGAGACAGATCTCAAGGAAGTCAGAGAGAGAGCCTTACTGGAACATACAGGATCACCAAGACGACACCATCAAGACCCACCCAGTTATCTGAAGAAAACTTACGGCCAAAGGAAGTCAGCGAGACCAACAGCCACCCGCCATCCATCAGACGATCTGTCCAGGATAGACTATCCATGGGAGACCCAAGTGGGAATATCAATCATACAAAGGAATCTAAGGCAGACTCTGATGGACTACAAGAAGTACAAATACATATGGCTGAAGATCCAGCACAGACAGAGCTAATCCGTAGATCATTGGATATAGGAATGAGGAAAAATCTCACAGATAACAGTCAGGTAGACCTACGCCAACTACTAACGGGACCAGGCCCATCAACTTACAGACCAGAGGAAACCCAGAGACAATCGGTTACACAAAGACTGGGACCAAACCAGGATACTGCTCCACCTGCAGGACAGAAAAAGAAACCCGAAAAACGAACTGCTAAACCAACACCAAGCAGAGGGAACAAACTAAAGGGCCCACTTGTAGTGACAAGAAACATAGGAGCTCGTAGCCCGATAGTGGGAGCAAACACAAGAAAGAGGAACATAACAAGACCACAAAACTTTCCCCGTAAGAGACAAAAACAAGCACCGACGATACCACATAATGTGGAAGAAGAAGAAGAAGAAAATGAGGTCCACCCAAGAAGAAGAGTTGTACCTTCTATGGTTTTGGTTCCTTCCCTGGGAGGAGGAGAAGTGGTTTTCCGCCTCCCTCCCAACCAACTTCCTTAACAATGGTGAGCTGGAACTGTCAAGGATTGAGAAGCAAATTGACAGTTCGCAGACTCGGAGAACTACAACATAGCATTCTCCCCGATATTATGTTTCTTATGGAGACCAAGAACCAAGATCATAAGGTACTTCAAGAATTTAAAGACACAGATTTCACCAATCACGCTACAGTTCCCCCGATTGGGCAAAGCGGTGGATTAGCGCTCTTTTGGAAGGACACAATGCAAATTGAGATACTTGAATCCTCTGTAAATTTAATTGATACACATGTAATTTACAAGAGATTCAAGCTCTATATCTCGTTTGTATATGGCCCTCCTCAAATTGAAAACAGGCATGCGTTCTGGAGCTTATTAACCAGACTGGGCAAGAGTCGTCCAAACTTGTGGACCTTAACAGGTGAATTTAACGAGATAACATGGCAAACAGAGAAGACAAGTGCACTTAAACGTAGTGAAAGGTCTTTTCTGACTTCAGAAGCTTCATATCAGAATCAGGGCTCACCACAGTAAAGCACTCTGGAAATTTCCTCTCATGGCGTGGATCAAGGGGACATCATACCGTCAAAGCGAGATTAGATTGCACTCTGGCCAACAGCTCTTGGTTTGACACCTTTGGAAAAGCAAGAACAAAATATCTCAGGTTTGAGGGCTCGAACCACCGACCTTTGGTGACATACTTTGGAGATCAGAATAGCAGGAGGAGGAGTCCTTTCAGGTTAAACAGGACATTGTGCACAAAGAAAGAAATCAGAGAACTAGTGGAAAAGGGGTGGATGGCGAGAGCTAGAGAATCTGTAATTAGGAAAACAGACAGATGTAGATCCCAAATTATGAAATTGTCAAAAGAAAATATGACCAACAATGCCTTGAAAATTAAGGACATCCAAGCAGCACTAGAAAAAGCACTCTCAGAGGACGCCACAGAGCAGGAGCACATTGACTCCCTCTCACAGGAACTGACAGCAGCCTACACGGAGGAGGAGCAACATTAGAGACAAAGAAGTATGATACAATAGTTACAAGGAGGAGACCGGAATACGGGTTTCTTTCATGCCACAACAAAGGGAAGGAGAGCTCGTAACTTGATCACAGTTTTTGAAATTGCAAAAGACAAAGAGGTTTTTGAAGAAGACGAAATCACACTTGCTTTCACTGATTATTACAAAGAACTCTTTACCACAAATGGAAACTCTAACTTTCAAGTAGTCAATGAGGTTCTCCAACCAAGGATTACGGAGGAAATGAATGAGGAGCTTATTAAAATTCCATCACTAGCCGAGATTAAGGAAGCGGTGTTCTCCATTAACGCCGACAAAGCTCCGGGCCCCGACGGCTTCCCGGCTACATTCTACCAAACCTTTTGGGACATAATTGGGCATGACGTGGCCAAGGACATTATATTTAGTAATACATGCATGTTCAGAATATATATTAAGTTTATATCTTGAGCAAGTGTTAGTTTCTATATTTTTTCTTGTGTTGTTGCCTTTTGGTTTCGAAATTGTATCCATTCAACTTTACTTGTTGATTTTTTCAGTTCTTCTGATTTATTAATTGAAACATGGGTATATGTGGTTAAACCCCATGTTTTATTTAAGAATCATACTTTGGAAACTAAATCCTATAATTATACCCAGAGGTTAGATGTTATAACTTATAATAATAGTTACTTGACGGTCTCCAAGGTTACATGTATTTGTGATCATATTTGGTCACATTGACTAAGCCTCCAAAGCAAATTGGAAAAAAAAAATGTTCACCTACTTTTCTCAAACTTACCATCTTAGTCAAGGATTGAATCAAGGATAAACATTTGAATTGAATGAAAATTACTAAAATGAAATTATGATTAAGTTTTTTCCTCCTTCTTTTCAAGAGAATTTTAAATCTAAACTAAAATTAAAGCATAGAAACTTAAAATGAAATGAATATAAGGAATTTTTTATTAAAAAAATGATTGCATTCATCTTCATTGGAATTTCGTTTCAATAAAGTTTATAAAAAACCTTCACACAAAGGTTTATAATATTTTAATCTATTCAGTAATACATATCCATAAACTACATTTTTTAAAAAGAATTTTTGATATGATATGTATTACAATTTTTTAAAGGTTGACAGCAAGTGTTAGTTTTGGGATTGACTCCTATTGTACAAAAAATGGGGGAACATACGTATTTGGAGTGATGGTCTTGTCACTTAAACATCCAAAATTCAATCCCAAAAAGACAAATTCAGTACTTTCTATATCTTAAATCATTTTGTGATATATAAAATTAATTGCCAATAATAGTAACCACATATTCTTTTTATCTTATCCACATGCTAATTACCTATTATATATTTCAAAGTTAAAATCGTATGACCCGGTTGAAAACTCATCTATGATCCACCATAATAGGTTGTACAAGAATAGATATGTCTGAGAAGTGACAACCAGTGAACAATCTCCTCCTCCACTTTCTCTACATTCTCCTCAAGGCATAATTACTAAATAAAAACCAATGGACTTGTTCCCTCAACAACCAAGTTTCTCCATTCCTTCACTTGAGCAAGATATATGTATCTTGCCTAATTACGGGTTTGTTGATTAATTAGTTTTTATTTTTCAGTTAATTTAATCAAAATTATTGGGTGATCGTATCATAAGTAAGATCCTTTTGCATATGTATTATGTTATAATGGCTTTGTTTATATGCACTAACACTCAAGAGTCTATCTCTTATGTCTAGGACGAACAAAAATATGAAATCAGAGGGTCTAAGAGCTCAAGTGACGATGATTTACGAGGGGAAAGTGTTTGTCTTCAGTGGTCTCTCTTCTGAAAAAGCTGAACAAATCTTACTTTTGGCGGAACATGACGGTATTTCGCCACAAATCTACACTCAGCTAAATCACCCAATAGCTCCTACTACGTCCCACAACAAACCGAATCAATGTGTCCCAATTTTTTTTGAAAACATAAACCAAGGCAACAATTTTGATGTTTCCGTGGATCATATGTCTTGTGGTATTGTTCTTGTGATCCAAAAGAAACTCCACATTTGTCTCTCTTTTTAAAATAATTTTCTAACGAAAGAAGTTCTTCGGTCTATTTTTCTATTATTATTGTCAATGCAGAGCTCCCAATTGCTAGGAGAAACTCACTTCATAGATTCATGGAGAAGAGACAAGATAGGTATATACACATCATAGTATTTTACAGCAATATCTTCTAATTTAATTTCTCTAGTTTGTTGCTTTGAAATGTTTTGGTAATTAATGTGATCGATTGGATTTAAGGTGTGTTGGACGAGGACCATATCTCAACTCCGGGAATCATATGACAGCCGTGTCGCAGCCACGGGTCCAGAACAAATGGTGGCTACGTTTGGCTCCTCATGCCCCCAATAGTTAAACCCTTTTCTTTTTTATGGAAATGGTTTATACTTCTGAGATCTTCAACTTTAGAAACATAATAAAATTTGGTAGCAATTCATTTTTAGATTTATTTGATATGATTCAACCAGATTTGGGTCAGGGAACCATTTTTTTTTTCTTTGGTTCATTGTCTGACATACGCAAATCGGTTATGAGTTCAGTATGATCAGCTCGATTTTGTCGGCATTTTTCCCTTTTTTTTTTTGCCTTTTGGTTTGGGATTGTATCCATAAAACTTTCCCTCAACATTTGATATTTTTAGTTCTTCTGAAGCTTTATATATTGATACAGTGCTTTATTTGAGTAACATAGTTCAGAAATTAAGTACCATTGTGTCCTATAATTATGCCTAGAGGTTAGATGTTATGACTTATAATAATAGTAACTTGACTGTTGCGAACTAACGTATATTTGTGATCATACTTGGTCATATTGACTTAGCCTCCAAATCAAATTGGAAAAATAAAAATATTCACCTACTTTTTTCCTCTGATTGACCGAACTTGTTTAGTCAAGTATTGAATTAAGGATAAACATTTAGATTCAATTAAAATTACTAAAATGAAATTATGATTAATTTTATTTGCTTTCTTTTTCTAGAGAACTTTAAATCTAAGTTAATATTAAAGCAGAGAAAATTTTGTTTTAATTAAAAAAACTATTTTTTCAACTAACAAAACAAGGTAGTTATCAAAATAAATTTTGAAAAGCAATCACAGACTACTATATATATATGTAAGACCAGTTTTTAGAAGATATATATTTGGACTAATCTCTCGATCGGCCATTTACATCCCAGTGTTGTACTTCGACTTAGTAGGTCATGCGTATAATGAACTTAAATGAGACACTCCGAAACTCGAGTGATCGGATAAGGAATTGAGAAATAAATGAGATGAATTAGTAGTGAATTAAATAAATGACCAAAAGCTTAGGATAAGAGATTCCCCTGTGGACTCATGAGGTCCAAAGTTTAAGAATCTGGTTTGGGTATAGGCTTTGTGGACCAAAGGTGGCATAAGCCTTGACATGACTCACTTGAGGTTCGTATGTTCCATATATAATTGTGTAGTGTTTGTCAGAATAACTGTTGATGTGCAATAATATTTTTCTTTTAATTAATTTCGTAAACTGGGTCTTAATCTTTTCCTAATACCGAGACCAACCATTTTTAATACCTTATGAAACTATTTTTGTGACCGAAAATCGAATTAAAAGCACAACAAGACCAATCTCGGTACTTAACAAAGTATTGTGTTTCATCCATTGGTAGAGTATATAATCTAAACGCAAGCAATCTAATACTATATGTAACCAGATTTAATAGAGAGCAACAACATATCAATGGACCCAAAAGCTTTGGTATATTGGGTAGGACTGAGTTCGAATATGAACAAAGACATAATAAATTTTTGCATGCAAGTCAATTTTAATGAAAAGGACCACAAAGAAATTAGGTTTTGTCTTGTTCTTTCTATATAATATTTACAAAATAGTAATTAGACTTTCATGGTGGGTCCCAAGCACTCAGCAATGATGTCCCTCTTTTGGGCTTATTCTCATTGCTGGCTTCTTCCGTATGGGTCACTATTATTTTATTTTTTACACTCAATTATATAGTTTTCGTATCTTTCACAAGTTGATTAATGCATATAAACCACACAAAAACCAACACGGCAACAACTATTTTATATGCTTTCATTATACACATCATAATAATCATGCTCAAAACTATTCGAAACTTTTTATACAATTTTCCCTGCTTAATATTCGCTTCCATGATTTGATCTGATGCTTTTGAGCAGAGCTATATTCACCTTTCTAAACATCCATTAAAAGATTAAAGAACGGACAACAAGAAGTAAACTTGAAAATTATTTTTTTATATGTTAATTATCACAAAATACAAAAAACAATAACAATAACAAAAAAAAACAAGAGCATGATTCTATTCTCGCCATGTTAAACGATCAAGAACTAGCTCTCTCTCTAATTTTCAATCCCCCCTCATCAAAATTTCTCGATGTTGTTTCGTTTCCACCATATATCATAAGAACATACATGTCATACATATAGATATATATGCTACTTTATTTATCTTGCCGATTATTTATTCCTAGTTATTTTATTTACCCCTCCCCCTTATATAATATATATGTATACTCAAGTAGATGAACTCCGGCTAAGTCACTAGAACTCCGGTTGAGAAAATTTGGCCGGGGGTGTAAGGAGAAGTGGAGAATTTCGATGATCTACATCTTTCTTTCCTTTCTTCATTTGCTATATGACTTGATCGACACTCTGTGCTACAAAAGGCTTTTTCTCCTCTGCACAACAAAAATACATTCAATCAATATTCATATAGTAGTACCATACTAGAAAATATACCGTAAAACACCCGACTAGATCTCCAGAATGAGCAAGTATAAATTTTTATATTCAATCAATACAAATTCTAGTGATACCATACTAGAAAATATTTTTTATTTCAGTTTTCAGAATGAGCAGAACTTTTTGTAAGAAGATCTAAATATTTGTATATGCTTTCTAATGATATATACCTGTAGATAAAGATGTCGTGGCCATGAAGTTTCTTTCTGCACAAGTAACACGAACTTAGGAAACCCAAACCCCGAAACTCTGGTGAACTCTGTGGGGACTCTGGACCGACATCCACCACGAAAAGTCTCTTCCGATGATGATCTTCGTTGATCTTACTCTCAGAACACTCAAACCCATCTTTGTCATAAACCCTTGTACTACAAGATCCATCAGTCCCATGGTGACAAGTCACCAACGTGTAATCCTCCTCCTCATCCATTTCGAACATCTCCTCGTCTTCCACTTCATCTTCATCATCCGTGGTTGCTCCTCCATGGTTCATGAACTGAACCGGATCAGACCGGCTTGATTGGTTCGGTCCTGATCTCATGATGAGCCGGTTACTTGAGTTCTCGAGCGCAGCTACAATACCTAAACCAACGGACCCACCAAGATTATCATCGTAGAATCTCTTCGAGCTGTTTCTTTGAGATATCTGAGGGAGAATCTTGAAGTCAAGTGGGCTTCTTGGACTTGTCATCAAGATGTCAAAGAGAGGAGCTGCCGCAGATCGGTTTACACCTCCCACGAGAAGCTCCGATATCTTTCCGATCATGGGATGAGTTCTTTTGCTAAGCATGATGATGTTGAGATCGAAGAAGGGTTTAAACCCAAAAAACCAAAAAAGAGAAGAGAGAAGAAGAAGATTGGTGGTGTTTGTGAAACCTCCACAAAGAAAAGATGGGAGAGAGATGTGTTATTTATGGTGGAGTTGGTGGGGAAGGTTGAGAAACTTTACACTACTTTGATTTATTATGATGTTTTTACAATATTTCACGTGAAGTTCTATTTTTTCACGAATAAAACCCCTACTGTTTATTTTGAAATGAAAACTACACCATACAATCTTTCATAATAATTAAAAAATGCAAAAAATACTAATATTATAAAATATCTAATGACGTAACAAACCACGAAGCGTGTGAAGCTAATGCGGATTTTTATAATATCTTTTTTTTTTTATGAAACATAGATTTATGGATTTTTATAATATCACAGAGAGGGTTGAATTAATAGGTGTATATATATATATATATATATATATATATATATATTGTATATTTTGTTATCAAAGAAAAATGAGAAGAGATAAACACGTAAACTTGGTTTTAGTGTATTTTATATAAATGTATCATGTTATTATACGTAAATATTATTTTGTTGTTAATTATCGTTCTGAAAATAGTCAATAAAATTGTAATGTAGTTATAAAAGAAAAGGAATATGAATTTTTTTTAGGGAAAAAAACTAGAATAACACATATTTTAGATAAAACTACTATTTTGTCAA
>OVAP01007363.1:0-10843 GCA_900406295.1 Aurinia saxatilis
AATAGAAAGTTATTGTGTTCATATAGCAAGGGTGAATTTTATATAAAATAATATTATGTTTCACAGCTTTCTTTTTGACTTTGATATCACACACTTTTGTTGATTTTCAGAATATTTTGTTTTTCTAAGGAGCTCAAATAAACAGATGGAGTGAAAACATAAGGAATTTCCACACAAACAAAAAGGAAGGTTAAACAAAAAAACTAACCAAACTAAAGATGTAGAAAAACATACAACCATCATAACATGAAATGATACACAAAAAAAAAAAACGATTACAGCATATAACGCTTCTTATTCAACAATCGAATTAGATCAACAAACTTGAATTTTTCTTATTCGAAGAAATATAGACATCAATAATATTAGAATAGAAGACCGTTCATTCTTTCCCATGAAAACCAAAAACATATATTTTTTTAAAAAGATATATATATATATATATATTAAATTTTGAAGTAGTTTTCGATTGAAGATAAATTAATTGAAAAAATCGGTTAAATCTCTAACTCCATTAGGAAAACGTTGATTCTAGTCTCACTCAATTTTTACCCCGCGGAATTATGGACTAAATAAAACGAGGGCTGGAACTGGATGTAAAATAGAGGAATAGAGAGTAATACTTGAGTGGAAAAAAAAGAATGAAATAGTAGTGGTTAGAGGAATAGAAAAAAAAAATTCAGCGTAATATCACTCCCCTCCTCTTTCAAAGGGGAATAAATCTCAGAGTAATACTGATTTTATTCCTCTATTGGATGGACCCCACACAATTTCCTCTAAATCTGATATTTTAATAACTGGTGTAAATTTAACATACTTCAGAGTAATCTGATTACTCTGAGATTTGGTACTCTAAGAGTACATCCAGTTGCACCCGAGATATGTTCCATGCAACAAACTAAAAATCGCAAAGGCTGATCCTTTAAACCAAAACTCCGCAGCTAAAAAAAGTGAGATATTTTAATTAAGAATAATGACACATACCATACCAGACTATAGAGGAACGAGATGAGAGAGCAAAAACTTTAAAGTTGACATGAAAAATAGTAAAGGAACCTTAATCTCAACTGGGCCACTCTACTTAGCTGGACTTATAAAGCCCATAATCCCCATGTTCGTTAGAACATGTAAAATGGCAGCATAAAATTAGGAATTAGCCAAAATATTTGCATAAATTTACAGATTATAAAATATAAATTTCTTGAGTAGAATTGAGAAATAAATCTACACCATCCTTATCATAAATCTATATATGGAATTTATGTACGAAGCCGTGTTAGGCAATACAATACCACTTTTCCATGGACGAGAACCTGAAAATGGAAAATACATATTTCTACATACGTTTATTTGTTACCATTCACACATGATTTACATTTCCAAAATGCAAAAGACAAACCACAAAAAGTCAAAACCCATTACTCTCTTTGAAAAATAAATAAATTAAACAGGAAATTTAATTGATTCCTTTGTAATAACAAAACTAAATTTCCACATCTAATTCAGTATTCTTATCAAAAAGGTCAAAATCTTATTTCATCTTCAACAAACTCTTTTCCACACTATTATTGTGCTATATAACATGTCCAGACCATATTTTAATAACTTTTCTCTTACTGTATAATTGGGCTACACGAATAAATGAGAGACATAAGTTGAATATATTAATGAATTAATAACGGTTAGGTGATGTGCGTAAAAGGTAAAATATCGAGGCACTAAATTGTACACAAGAAGAGAAAGGAAACAATTATGAGATACTCTTCTTATTTAATGCTCTGTTTGACAACAACAAAAAAAAGAAAATTGCATGAAATTAGACAACAGCAGTGATGTACTAGATTCGCAAACAACATAAATACGCATCATATTAAAATAAAAAAAACGTGGGTTTATGAATACTAAGGTGGGGTGCGAAGTAGAGTAACATTATTTAGCTAAGTTAGCTTTTTAGAGTAAATTCCTATCTACAAAATACACGCTTCCTAATAAAGTAGAAACATCGACGGCCAACGACCACACAAAAACACAAAAATGAAAAATAAAATAAAATAAAATAAAGAAATAAATCCAAAAAAACAAAAAAAAAAAGGAAACTCGGAAAAAGAGACAGCATGAGAAAAATAATCGCCATAAATAGCATCCCACGTCTCTCTCTTCTTCTCCAAAGTCAATATTTCAACATTACATTACATAAACTTTCTCTTCTCCACATTTTTGCTTCTTCTTTCTGGTGAACACGAGAGACGCTCTCTCAGATTCTCGCACGTGTGCATCTTTTTTGAATTTTCCGATCCTCGATTCTTTTTACTTAGATCTGTGATTTTTTTTTGGTTTTGTGGGAGAGGAGGATGATTTCAAAACCCTAATTCTCTTGGACTGTTGATTCGATCTGTTTGGGACAAGTATGTCTTCGCTTAGCAGAGAGCTCGTTTTTCTCATACTTCAGTTTCTCGATGAAGAGAAATTCAAAGATACTGTTCACAGGTTCGTCTTTTCTCGTTTTCCTCAAAATTCGATTGTGGTCCCTGCTTTGTTTGGGATTAGTGTTTGATTACTCTCTGTGATGATGTCAATTTTGAATTTGATTTTTTTAGCTTAATGTAGTTATTGATTCGGATCAATTTTGGGTTCTTCATTGTGCTATTGTATTTTGTAGGTTGGAGAAGGAGTCTGGTTTTTTCTTCAACATGAGGTATTTTGAAGATAGTGTAACAGCTGGTGAATGGGNTCTTTTCTCGTTTTTCTCAAAATTCGATTGTGGTCCCTGCTTTGTTTGGGATTAGTGTTTGATTACTCTCTGTGATGATGTCAATTTTGAATTTGATTTTTTTTTAGCTTAATGTAGTTATTGATTCGGATCAATTTGGGTTCTTCATTGTGCTATTGTATTTTGTAGGTTGGAGAAGGAGTCTGGGTTTTTCTTCAACATGAGGTATTTTGAAGATAGTGTAACAGCTGGTGAATGGGATGATGTAGAGAAGTATCTCTCTGGTTTCACTAAAGTAGATGATAATAGATACTCCATGAAGATCTTTTTCGAGATTCGTAAGCAGAAGTACCTCGAAGCACTCGACAAGTAAGTCTCTTCCTTTATCCAACTTCACTGTTTACACTTTTTTTCTCATCTGTTTCGGTTTTTGGTTTTGCAGGAAAGATCATGCCAAGGCAGTTGACATTCTTGTTAAGGAGTTGAAAGTGTTCTCCACGTTCAACGAGGACCTTTTTAAGGAGATTACTATGCTTTTGACCTTAACAAACTTCAGGTACACTCTTTACTGCTTTTAAACCTTTGTGTTATGTTATTCTGAGATGAAGTATGAAGTGGAAATGCTTATTGCTTCTCATTCTTGAGTTGATTAATGCTTGTCTTGACCATTGGATTATTGTAAAAAATGTCCTTGTGATGTTCATCCATTTACTTGTAATGTTCAAGGGAGAACGAGCAGCTCTCCAAGTATGGAGATACTAAGTCTGCAAGAAGTATTATGCTTGGGGAACTTAAAAAACTAATTGAGGCAAATCCTCTCTTTCGGGATAAACTTCAGTTTCCTAGTTTGAAGAATTCAAGGTTGAGAACCTTAATAAATCAAAGGTGCGTGTAACATTTGGCACTAGTCTCGTTTTCTTTCTTCACTTGGTGGAACAACAAACTGAACATGCTTCTGTGGAAATGTAGTTTGAACTGGCAGCATCAGCTTTGCAAGAATCCAAGGCCTAATCCAGATATAAAAACACTCTTTGTCGACCATACTTGTGGGCATCCAAATGGTGCACATGCTCCTTCCCCTGCAACTAATCATTTGATGGGTTCAGTTCCTAAAGTTGGAGGCTTCCCACCGTTAGGTGCTCACGGAGTAAGTTGATCTAAGGTTAAAGCTGCTTGTGTTTGATTACTTTCTAGCAACAGGAATTTAACTTCTTTGTCTATATTCTTATCTCTTGGTTCAGCCATTTCAGCCAACACCAGCTCCTCTTACAACATCTCTTGCAGGATGGATGCCTAATCCATCTGTATCACATCCTACTGTGTCTGCTGGGCCTATCGGCTTAGGTGCCCCCAACAGTGCAGGTAATGTTGTCAGGACTAATTTTTTTTTCCTTCAAATTTATGTGTCGTAGATTTATGTTACCTAAAATGCTAGTCACGCGATTATTCGAATTACCATACCCTTGTTTAGATTACCAGTAGTCGTGTAGTTATCTTTGATTCTTAGACTGGTTAAACTGCATGAAGAGTGAGATGAATTACTTAATCGAGTCCCATTACAGCACTTATGGTGGATAATAGATAGAGAAATATATTTTCATATGTGCCAATATGTATAATGTCATAGTATTCTGTTTATGGATACAAAATAGAAAAGCATAATGTTTTGATATAATGTCAGATAACCTGGAAGTGTCATCTTATGCTTGAACTTTTTGTTTGTCAATTTGTGTGTATTATTGTGGTGGCCACTTAGATACATCAGCAGAATATGTATTCATCATTTCCTCCTTACAGTGTCTATGCTAAAGCGTCCCAGGAGTCCTCCAACAAATAGCCTAGCACTGGATTATCAGACGGCAGATTCTGATAGTGTATTGAAGAGACCCAGACCTTTTGGTATTTCAGATGGGGTATAGCTTGTTTTCTGAATGGCTGCTTATTTGTTTTTACCTTAAGCTCACATTATTAATACCTTAGAAGTCACTGTTAAAATATTTTGCAGGTTAATAATCTTCCGGCCAATGTCTTGCCAGTCACATACCCAGGGCAGAGCCATGCCAATGCAAATTATTCTACAGATGACTTACCGAAAAATGTTAGCAGGATTTTAAGTCAGGGATCTACCATTAAGAGCATGGATTTTCATCCAGTACAGCAAACTATGCTTCTTGGTTGGTTTTCTACACTCATGCATCGTTCGTTTGATCTTATTTGGCCATAGCAGAGTTATCTGCAAAACTTGTCACAAACACCATAATTTGGATCTTCTCATTACAGTCTGCTGACTTTATCTTGCTTTTTATGTTACCTAGTTGGCACAAATGTTGGTGACATTGCTATATGGGAGGTGGGTAGTAGGGAGAAGCTTGTATCTAGAAGCTTTAAAGTTTGGGATCTTGCTACTTGTACTGGGAGTCTTCAGGTATAGTTCATCTTTTTATTGATCTATCCGAGTAATTAAAAGATATATCGAGTGAAATTTTTGTTCTTTCGACAAAAATACAAAGGATGTTATTCTCTTTTTTAGTGAGGAACAATTCAAGGTTAATAGCTAGTTAGTAGAGATAACTCATAATATCTTTCACTATGGCCATGTACTATATCAAGAGGTATCTTTTCCGGTTGCTGATTGTTGTCTGATCTCACCTATTTGCATTAGGCTTCACTTGCTACCGAGTATACTGCAGCAGTAAACAGAGTGGTTTGGAGTCCTGATGGGGGCCTACTGGGTAAGCCATTTTATGATCTTGTGTGTGTGTATTGTTTGAGTCAAGTCTTCTGGGTTTAGAGCTGGTTGTTGTATAACTTTTATGGTATATAGTACTCTTAGTGTCTACTATTTATTTCAGGTGTCGCATATTCCAAGCATATTGTGCATATCTATTCATATCACGGTGGCGATGATTTACGGAATCATCAAGAGGTTTGTCTCTTACTCACCACCTTATATTTAATATGAATTTGTCCCAACTCAACTTCTGTGTTTTTTCCTAGTAGGTTGCCATTCTGCTTATGTTGCTTTGTGATGTTTGTTGTTTAATGTGGATTACATAGGCATGGAAACTGTTAATTGGAAGAAATTTTAATTCCCTGGTTTATAAACTGTGTATTCTATTAATATTGTTTTATCTGTTGGGTCCCTAACTCCCTATTTGTTTTTATCACTGAGCACTTGAGCATCATTTTAAATAGCTGAGTTCACGACGCTCATATTTTTTTTGGTTTACCGTCACAGATTGATGCTCATGCTGGTAATGTCAATGATCTTGCTTTCTCTCAACCGAACCAGCAGTTATGTGTTGTGACTTGTGGAGAAGACAAGACAATCAAGGTTTGCATCTTCGTGTATGTTTTCACAGTTGGATACTGAGACCATCCTGCTTATATCAGATTCGATACAGGTCTGGGATGCTGTTACGGGAAATAAATTGCACACATTTGAAGGCCATGAGGCAC
Source organism: Aurinia saxatilis (assembly GCA_900406295.1). Lineage (NCBI taxonomy): Eukaryota > Viridiplantae > Streptophyta > Magnoliopsida > Brassicales > Brassicaceae > Aurinia > Aurinia saxatilis. The sequence continues at coordinate 6,170 of OVAP01007363.1, forward strand.
CTGTGTATTCTGTATGCCCACACCAGAAAGAAAATATTCAGGTAATTCAGTATGCTTAAAGCTTCTCTTGCCTTTTATCCTTGGGCATTCCATAAGATAAAATCGTTGTTTTCCCAAGTGTCTATTTACGGTTCTCTGCTTGACGAGAATTCCTAATTTTCCGTACTTCCATCTTATGTCTATTTTATATTATTATACTATATATAGAAATACATGTACCTATACATATAGAATAGAGGTATCTGCAACACATTCTTTCTGCTAGTGTAAGCTTAAAACTCATTGTCTTGTAATCCTTCCCGGTGTCTTCCTATATAGTCATGAGTCATTTGAGTCTGTATGCAAGCTTCACTTATGCTTTTTTTGGCTCTTGAGATCGTTCTGATGGGGATTTTCTTTCTTTCTTTCAGTTCATTTTCTCAACTGCTGTTGATGGGAAAATCAAAGCTTGGTTATATGACAACATGGGTTCTAGAGTGGATTATGATGCCCCTGGTCGATCTTGCACGGCAATGGCATATTGTGCCGATGGAACTAGGTAAAGCTTTCCTTGCTCTTCCATTTATGCTATATGTATCCATCCGTTTGTTCATGTCTCTTTCATTTCTTCGTTTGTTGTAGATTATTCTCTTGTGGTACTAGTAAGGAGGGGGAGTCATTCATTGTTGAATGGAATGAAAGTGAGGGAGCTGTGAAGCGGACTTACCTTGGACTGGGGAAACGGTCCGCGGGGGTGGGGGTGGTGCAGTTCGATACCATGAAGAATAAATTTTTAGTAGCTGGTGATGAGTTCCAAGTCAAATTTTGGGATATGGATAGTGTTGATCTATTGACTACAACAAATGCAGAAGGGGGATTGCCGGTAACGGTCTACTTTGATTTCACGTACTGTTGGTCTAATTGGCATTTTAAAGAAATGGTTGCTAACTTAATATCATCAGGCTTCTCCTTGCTTAAGGATCAACAAAGATGGTACTCTGCTGGCTGTCTCAACCACTGAGAATGGGATCAAGATACTAGTGAATGCTGAAGGTTCCAGGATTTTGCACTCCACGGCAAACCGTGGGCTTGAAAACTCTAGAGCTCCTCCTGGGTCAGTAGCAAAGGTAAACTAAACACTTGTCTTCATATTTTTATTTGCTCTACTCGTTCTGGGTGCTATTGAAGAAAAAAAAAATTGAATGCATGAGTTTGTTTGTAGGGTTCTATAGTTGGCACGTTTGGCACTCCAAGTTCAAGCACTGGAATGAGTCTATCAATGGCTGAAAGAAGTGGACCAGTGGCATCTGTTCCTGGATTGGTAATCACACCTGTGACATTTTCTTAAGATATTTTGTTTGGTTAGATATCTACAGATTAACTTATTGGGGATTTGTTGACCATATTAATGCCCACTTCATATCTCTAGTGAAGTTGATAGAGATCAAAATGTAATTGGAAAAGGCTTTCCTGAATTCCTTGCTAAGTTATTTCAAAATATTTTGGTTTATAGAATGGAGATAATCGCAGTCTGCCAGATGTCAAACCGCGAATCCCTGATGAGGCGGACAAATCAAAGATTTGGAAGCTGACGGAGATCAGCGAACGATCTCAGCTCCGTACTCTGCGGCTTCCTGACAGCCTGCTACCGGCAAGAGTATGTATCCCATCCATTTCTAACTTGTCGTTTTGATCAAAATAGGATGTGTTGTAGACTTTTACTTCCTAGAAATGTAGGCTAATTCACCCATCCATAAGAGCTAAAAAAACTCCCATGTTTATTATGTTTGCATAATTTTATGATAAAATAGAAAGTTTTTGGTACTGGTTGTTCGAATCTTATTATAAACGTAGAGCATCTTAGGTTTGTTAGGATATCTAATTATTTTCTTTTGCATATAAGTTGTTATTTTTGGAGTACTTCATTTTGTTTCTTGATGCAGGTTGTTAAGGTAATATACACAAATTCTGGAGGTGCGATATTGGCATTAGCAGAAAACGCTGTACATAAACTATGGAAATGGCAAAAAAGTGAGCGGAATCTTTTGGGAAAGGTATACCATATCCATTGTGATAGAGCAACTAGCGTTGATTTTTGGAACTCATAATGTAGTTTCTTATATGGTATTTGCTTGTTTAGGCAAACAGCAATGTCCCACCACAGCTTTGGCAGCCGTCTAATGGGGTGTTAATGACAAATGACACACGCGAGGGAAACAAGGAAGATGTAGTTCCATGCTTTGCGCTCTCAAAGAATGATTCTTATGTCATGTCAGCCTCGGGAGGGAAAATTTCCTTGTTCAACATGATGACTTTTAAGGTCTCTCCATGTCCGAGTTACATCGATTTATCTATTTGCCTACAGGCTTTGCGTTTACTCACTTATATTTATTTGTTTATTTTGCAGACAATGACGACATTCATGGCGCCTCCTCCAGCTGCAACGTCCCTTGCCTTCCATCCTCAAGACAACAATATTATTGCTATTGGAATGGATGACTCGTCTATTCAAATTTACAATGTCAGAGTGGATGAGGTATTAATGTCTCAACTGAAAGTGTTGAAACAACCTTTTTCCGTATGTTATAGAAACACATATTCAAAAAAGCTTTTTGATGATAATGATGCATGCAGGTTAAAAGTAAATTGAAAGGTCATCAGAAGAGAGTGACTGGTTTAGCATTCTCAAACGTTCTAAATATCCTTGTTTCTTCTGGTGCTGATTCTCAGGTATGCTTATATTCTACATTGGCCTTTTTACATTTCCCTCTACTGTTTTAGATAAAGATTTTGCCACTGCTTTTATCTGCTGTTTTATCTGTTTGCCAAAGTAATTGAGTTTATCTGAACAGCTTTGTGTATGGAGCATGGATGGATGGGAAAAGCAAGCTAGTAAACAGATACAAATTCCGAATGGGCATTCCCCAAACCCACTTGCTCATACACGCGTTCAGTTCCATCAAGATCAGACACATGTTCTTGTTGTCCATGCCAGCCAGTTGGCCATATACGAGGCTCCTAAATTAGAGAACATGAAGCAGGTTAGTTGTTATATTTGTTTCATAGTCTCATCCATTTCTCCAGGGATTTGCTTATTGCTCAAAGTCCTTCAAGACTTGATGTCTTTTGTTTTCTCTGAATTCAGTGGCTACCGAAAGAATCAAGTGGTTCAGTCACAGATGCTGTATACTCATGTGATAGCCAGTCAATCTACGCAGCCTTTGATGATGGAAGTGTGAGTATCTTCACGGCAAAAACATTGCAACTGAAGTGCCGCGTTGGTCCCAATTCATATCTGCCTTCAAACCCAAGGTAAGAGTTCTCTGCTTTCTTTCATTTTTTGCCAGATTATGACCAACGCAACAACATGAGTAACATGTGGTCCCTTTTTGAAACAGCTCAAGGGTATATCCAGCCACAATCGCAGCCCATCCGTCTGAACCAAACCAATTTGCAGTTGGACTAACCGATGGTGGGGTTCATGTAATCGAACCACCAGGACCAGAAGGGAAATGGGGAACGTCCCCACCACCAGAAAACGGTGCAGGACCGAGCGTCTCCTCAGCAGCTGGATCAGATCAACAACCGAGGTGAGGTGAAGTTTCTTTTCACCGAGCTCTTCACCATGCAGCCTCCCAAGTTATTATTTATACACTTTAAGAGGAGAGCTCTGCCGTTGTAGGTTACATATTGTTTCTCATTCATAGTAGGTGAAAAGTGAAGCAGTAGTGTCTTCTTCCATTAATTCTAGAATTTATTGTTAAATGGTTCTTCTGAGATTATTATTATCATAGAGTTCCCCTCCCAACTGTTTGACTATTTTAGATTTCAAGGATTGTAGATACAGATTTGATTAGTCAATTGAAGAATGCTGATAATGTTAAGAAAGTCTTAAAGTGTTATTGGAGTCAGTTTTTATTCACTGAAAATAGCTAGAGATGTTGAAGGAGCAGAACTCAAGAGAATTATTAAAAAGTTCCTGACTATAATTGTATGGAAATTAAATTTCAGACAAAGCCATTTTCTTCTTTTGAGCTTCAGTAGGGAGCTTAACGTTAGTGGCCAAACCAATAGCTTCAAGAAATCTAATTATATACCAAGTAAGGTCAACCTGCCACCACTCGAGTCCATGCCTGGCCGAGAATTCGAACGCATGGTGATTGTTATGCCATCCCTCACCAAATGTTAGGAGAGCAACCCACCTAGTTCGTGTGTATAAACAGTACCAACTGTTTTTGGACAAGTTAGGTGTGTTCCAAGCTCGTGTTCCCCATAGATGGCAAACTGAGCCTACCAGAAATGTCGCGTGGAGTCGAACCACAGTTGAGACACCCTGCCATAGTGATTTAGTTCGGACTGTCTAACGCAAAATTTCGATAACAGTATAGTAAGTGAAATTAAGAAAAGGAGTGGTATGTATCCTTACAAGTCCCCAAACCAGGAAGGGCATGTGTAACGCCCGTATCCCGCGGGTAAGATCAGTTTGGAAAATGATACGGATCAGTACGTGAGTAGCGATGAGTGTGGTTAAGTGTTGGACGGGACATGTCAGTTTAGGAAATGATCGGTGGTTTGCCTAAGTCATCGATGATTCTAGCCAAGGATTCGATGGAACATGGAAACGGTCGGTGATTTTATCAAGTTAGGGATGGAAATTAAGTTTTGCTCGGTGGTAAGGAAAACTGCCGATGAAAA
>OVAP01007364.1:0-10843 GCA_900406295.1 Aurinia saxatilis
TTTTTGCGAGGAATCGTGCCCTCGCAAATACCGTGTTTTCTTGTAGTGCACCTATGGCGATTCAAACATTCAAAGATTATGTCTCGAAGTGCTTTCACATGAAAGATCTTGGTCCGGTTAAATATTTCCTTGGACTTGAGGTTGCTCGGAGTCCGGAAGGATTTTATCTCTGCCAACGCAAGTATGCAACTGATATTGTCAATGACACTGGTCTTCTTGGATGTAAACCCGCTGGTTCTCCAATGGATCAAAATCATCGGCTCAGATGTGCTATTGGTCTTCTCCTTGTTGATCCACAAACATATCGTCGTCTTGTGGGTCGTTTGATCTACTTGAAAGCAACTCGTCCTGATCTTACGTATGCTATTCATATTCTCTCTCAATTTATGCATAAACCTCATGCTGAACATTGGCTTGCTGCCTTGAAAGTGGTTCGTTACTTGAAGGGTACTCTAGGTCAAGGTATTCTTCTTCGAGCTAATTCTCCTCTTCATTTGATGGGTTGGAGTGACTCCGACCATGTTGCGTGTCCTATCACCCGACATTCTCTTACTGGCCAGATAGTACAATCTGGTGACTCTCCGATTTCTTGGAAGACACGGAAGCAAGATGCTGTCTTGGTCTCGGTCACGGAAGCTGAGTATCGCTCTATGTCTTCTCTTGCTCGTGAACTTGTGTGGGTTAAGGCTCTGTTGTGTTCTTTTGGCCTTGAACATAATGAGCCGATGTCCATGAAGTGTGATAATCATTTGGCCTTGCACATTAGTGCTATTCCCGTTGATCATGAACGGGCGAAACCTTTTGACGTTCATTGTCATTATGTCTGTGACCAGGTTCTCAAGGGTAATATTAAGGCTACTCATGTTCGTTCCAAAGATCAGTTGGCTGATATTCTTACCAAGGCGCTTGGGAAATCTGAATTTGATGCATTCTTAGTCAAGTTGGGCATTCGAAACTTACATGCTCCAACTTGAGGGGGGGTATTAGATAGTATCCATATTCATATTGTATATTATACATATATTAAGTTTCCTTATTACATTAGGTTTAGGGTTAGACCTTTGTATAAATATCTTGGACCTAAGGTCATGTTAATACAAGTTGAATTTACCGTCACTAAAGTTTGTCCTTAATGTATCAAGGAACAAAGAGAAAGATAATAACTACAAAAAAAAAGAGAAATTCTTTCATCACACAAATCCCAACAAGTCCTCTTCTTCAACTTCCCTTCGACTGCATCAATGGTCCCTAGAAACAACCCCCACGGTGTCTCCGGTTCGACAAGATTAAAGAGAAAGTATGATCACAACGATGATAACTTGTCTGTCAAGAAATCGAGGACCAATGAGAAGAATTCAAAAGTGCCTTTGAATGTGAGACCATTGGCGACTGTGGCACCAGTTGCTCCAAAGCTTTCAAGGCAGTTTTGGAAAGCAGGCGATGATGAGAAAGATGTTTGTGGACCTAGCTATTGTAGTAATGATGCGGCGGTTAGGTTTCATCCTCAGTTTCTTCATGCTAACGCTACAAGTCATAAGTGGGCACTTGGTGCTTTGGCCGAACTTCTAGACAATTCTCTTTAGACGAGGCTTTGAATGGGGCAACATATGCTCATGTTGATTCAAAAACAAATAAAATAGACGATTCTTATTTTTCAAGACGATGGAGGAGGTATGAACCCCCACAGGTTTAGAGAGGGGTATTCAAGGAAATGCAATATGGCTAATACAATTGGTCAGTATGGTAATGGATTCAAAACTAGTACAATGAGGTGTACGTTTTAAGCCTTAATTATGTGTTTGGTTCTTAGATTCTATGAGATGAATTAGAAAGTAAGACACACACAATTGTTCACCCAGAGTTCCCCTTAGGTACCTCTCTGGGGTGGGAACGGTATCCCACAACTGCCTCTACTATATGAGAAAGAATACAATGATCTCTAACTCGGTTTCTCTTGTACAGATCACAAGAAAACCTTATAGCAGAGGAAGCACGCTACAAGCAATGATAGAAGACCTAATTAGGGCTTTCAGCTTCTATCTACTTATATATGAGTACACTTTATTTGCAACTAACGTGAATCATCCTTTGCATCCGTATGGGCTTGCAGTTTATAGATGGCCCAAACAGATTCTTTCTCTCTTTATTATATCTGGCCCAAAGGCCCATTGTAGACAAGATCAATAATTCACAAAACTCCACCTTGAGCTTTGTCCACAACCACACAAAAAAAAAAAAATTCGGTGAAAGCAGTCTCCGGCGAGCCTTTACTCTCGCCGTCTTGGTTCAGGCGAACCCCCGTCGCCTAGATCTCCTTGAACCGAGCTTCATGTGGCTTCTTCTTCAGCAACGAAGCTCCTTGGCTCAAGCTTTCTTCAGATTCCGGCGATTCCTCTCTCGGACCACCACCGTCGTGGCCTCAACATCATCTCAGATCCACGCGACTTCAACACTGAGAGCAATCTGCAAGCTCCGGCGAGTTCTTCTCAATGCTCCGACCTCGAGTTCCCTTCACCCAGCTTCTCCGGCGACGACAGCCACCACATCCAGGAACTGTTTCCGCCGAAGACTCAACAACATCAAGCTTCTCCTTTCTCCAAATCTCCTTTCTTCAAATCACAGATATCTTCTTATCTCATCTCTTCTCCTGCGAATTTTTAAATAAAAATTAGAGATTTATGAAGCTTAAAGCTTCCCTTTTCAGATCGTTCCAGATCTCCTCTCTGCTGCTAGATGTTTTCTTCACGGCGTTGATGAATCTAGGTACCTCTCTTCAACCTGATTTTTTTTCTTACGCCTTTGTTTTTTTTTTTACATCCAACTTCAGTAAGCAAGCTCCACCTTTCTAATTGCAGCCTTTGTTTTCACAAACCATGTGACAAACCTCTCCAGAATTTAAGAGCCCTTGACATCGATGTGCTTCTATTCCTGAGGTGAAACATCGATGTTCATCACAAAATCCCAATCTCCTGCAACTTCAGGTAGCTCAACTTCCCTGATATATTTACCCAATTTGATTCATTCTGCATAAGGCATCGAACTTTAGTCTGAAGAATCTCACCCTGATTCTTCTTCCTGTGAGCTTACTCCAACAATGAAGCAGCCTTCACTGATGAAACTGACCCTTCAGGTAATTACTACGACCCTGAAACTTTAATTTCCAGCTTGTTCCTTTTGATTCAAAACACACACAGACTTAAAAGAGGCTAACAAGTCTTATTTTGAATCCCTTTTAACAGCTACTCCACCTAGAGCCAAACTCCATTTGATTCCAGAGATATACACAGGTAACTTCTCCAATTTCACACACTCCTTGATAAGACTTATTGATATAAGAACAATCTGACATGTTTCTTTATTCTTCCTGCGAGAATTCTTTGTCAATAAGGAAGTTACTTGTGGTTGTAAGCTGGCTTAGACGACGCCCAAAAGCTCACAGCAAAGCTGAAACTTTGGACCAGGTAAGGCCTTCGTTAGGAAATCTGCTGGGTTTTTGCTAGTATGGATCTTAGACAAAACAACCTCTCCCTTAGATACAATGTCCCTGATGAAATGAAACTTTGTATCTATGTGTTTAGTCCTCTCGTGATGCACATAGTTCTTAGCGAGAGCAATTGCACTTTGTGAATCACAGTGTACTATGCTACTTTCTGTAGCAAAACCCAATCCCCACACAAACCTCTTAACCATATGGCTTCTTTCACTGCTTCGGTAAGACCCATATATTCTGCTTCAGTTGTTGAAAGAGCCACAACTGACTGTAAGTTAGACTTCCAACAAACTGTATTTCCCCAAACCTTGAACACATAGCCTGTAACAGATCTTCTCTTGTCAAGGTCTGTAGCATAGTCAGAATCGCAGAAGCCTTCAATGCTGAATTCTGAATCTTTCTTGAAAGTTAAACTGACTTTCTGTGCTTCTTTCAAGTACCTCAATACCCATTTAACTGCTGCCCAATGATCTCTGCTTGGTTGTGCCATGAATCTGCTGATTAAGCCTACAGCAAATCCACGATCAGGTCTAGAGCCGACCATAGCGTACATTAGGCTCCTTACAACACTAGCATAAGGAATTCTCTCCATATATTTAGCTTTTGATTTCTGTTCTGCTGTAGTTAAGCTCTTCAACTTGAAATGAGATGCAACAGGTGTTACAACTCCTTTAGCTTCTGACATTTCGAAAGTTTTCAGTACTTTCTCCAAGTAGATTCCCTGTGATAGAACTAGAGTCCCTTTAGCTCTGTCCCTGATAATGTCCATACCCAAAATCCTTGAAGTTTTCCCAAGTCTTTCATTTCAATTTCCCTGCTTAAGCTTTTCTTCACCTTGCTGATTTCTGCCAACTTCCCTGAAGCTATTAGCATATCATCCACATACAGCAATAGATAGACAGCTAGATTAGTGTTGATGTTCCTCATGTAGACACAAGGGTCATAGCTGCTTCACACAAACTGTTGTTTCTTCATGAAACAATCAAACCTCAAATTACATTGCCTTGGTGATTGTTTCAATCCATATAAGGATTTCTTGAGCAAGCACACCTTATTCTCATCTCCCTTTTGAACAAAGCCTTCTGGTTGCTCCATTAGTATCTTCTCCTCTAGATCACCATGGAGAAATGCAGTCTTGACATCAAGTTTCTCTAGCTCATAATCCAAGTCGACTACAAAATATAACATTAACCTGATGGACGTGTGTTTCACTAAAGGTGAGAACACTTCGTTGTAGTCAATTCCTTCAGTTTGTGAGAACCCCTTAGCTACAAGCCTAGCCTTGTATCTCAGCTTTTCAACACCAGGTATGCCTGGTTTTAGCTTGAATATCCATTTGCAGCCAATCACTTTCTGCTTCTTTGGTCTTTCAATCAGGTCATAAGTATGATTTCTCCTAAGAGAATCCATCTCCTAAGAGAATCCATCTCCCCTTTGGAAGCGTTATCCCAATGCTTCCACTTAACACTCTCCTTAGCCTCTCCATAGCTCTTAGGTTCATCAACATTCAATTCCTCAGGTGNAGCCAGCAAGTAAGTATCCATATTAGCTTCATTTCCAGCCCCTTCATCATCTGTTTCTGCATTAACTTCAGATGTGACTTCTTCTTCTGAGCTTTCTGATTCATCAGATCATGAATCATCACTTTGAGCAGCTGCTGGCCCATCAGTCTCTGCATAAGAAGAAGTTGTACCTTTGATTAGATTTCGACTGAAAGTCACCTTCTTAGACTTCCTTTTCACTTCGTTTCCAGCCTTGGTGTGAATCTTTTCACTTGCCTTAACACCATCAAGTGTATCTTTGAAGAGTTCTTCTTCATTGAAAATAAAATTTCTGCTTGTTGTACACTTTCCTTCTTCGGGCAGCCAAACTCTGTAGCCTTTCACACCAAAAGGATAAACCATAAACACCCCTTTCAAAGCTGTAGGATTGGTTTGTTCTTGTACAGTATGAACATAGGCTGAGCATCCAAATCTCCTCAAGTTACTCAAATCTGGGAAATCAAAAATCACACATACTGAAATCAGTTAATCCGATATTCTGATTTATACATTGAGAACCGTTATAAAAAAAATCTTTGATTTAACCATAACAAGAATAATAGAGAAGGTAGACAATCTTTAAAACCCGAGTAAACAAAAAAAATTGTGTAAATAACCACATCTTCTTATCTCCGTCAACTTTCCAACCTCAAAATTCCACTATTAACTAATGTAATTGGGGAGAGAGAAAAGATATTTTGAATAACCACATCATTTATCTCCGTCAATAAAAGCATTTAATTGTGTGAAACATATAAGATATATTTTCTGATAATAAAAGCATTTAATTGTGTGAAACATATAAGATATTCAATCTTTAAAACACGAGAAAAACCAAAAAAAGGTGTAAATAACCACATCTTCTTATCTCCGTCAATTTTCTAGCCTCAAAATTCCACTATTAACTCATGTAATTGGGGTGAGAGAAAATATATTTTGAAACCCCGAACGATATTCTCTGATAATAAAAGCATTTAATTGTGTGAAACATATTAGATATTTTACAAAACAAAAAATATTAATCATCAATATAAAAAAAAACTTGGCAACCATTTATGATTTATTAAAAAAACACTAAGTTTAATTTAAAATAATATGCTATAATTTATAAACATTTTTTTTTATATTACACAAATCATAAACTACTAAATTAATGAATGTTCATGTCAATATAGTTAAATATTAAGATAAACCAAATTGAATTAAAGATACAAACTATAATAATAGAAAGAATAATACATATACCCACTTTTCTATACCCATTAACCACATATACCCACCATCCTTTTTTAATCACATATACCCACTCCTTTTATTTTAATATCATTATACCTTTCATTTACCAAAGTTATTTTTCATTACAAATGATAAATTTGTTAAGATTTATGATTTTAGAGTTTGGTAAAATTAAAAAAATTATGATTTATTTAGGATTTTGGGTTAAACCCATATACAATTAAGGTTTAATTTTTAATAACTATTAGGGTTTAATTGTTAGGATTTAGGGTTTAGATTTTAGGGGGTTCGGGTTTATTAGGGGTGTAAAGACTTTTTGGGCTTTAAGATTTTAGGTATTAGGGTTTTTAAACCCTAAAACCTAGAAACTAAACCCTCAGACCTTTTAAATATTTAATATTTAAATAGTAATATTTTAGACTTCTTACAAGGGAAGGTGACTAAATGGATAGAAAGTGAGTATATATGATTAAGGGTATGAAAAATGGGTATATGTGGTTAAATCCCATAATAATATGAGTCTATTTGATATGTATCTATTCATATATCAATATACTATTAATACACTGCAGTTAAACTGAAACAAAGTGGGAAAAGAAAAAATCTTCAAAACTCAGAAAAATAATATAACAAATATAAATGGGAGTGACTATAGAGACAATCAATCTTTTGATGTCCCAGACGATATATATTGAACAAATTTAAATATGTCGAAAAAGGATATTAAAAATAATTACAAATATCAAAATGATTAGCAAGTATTTAAAATTTTCATGGTAGTAAGAAAATAAACAATAATTTTAATTTCTAATAGGATATTAGACACTGGATTTAGAAATAATTAATTATCTTATCAAACACATATGATAAAACAGTGATAAGATAACTTATTGTTTTAGTTTGTGATCATGAATGTTGTTTATTTATAACTAGAACAGTGATTAAAAATATTAGCAAAATGACTTAGGGTAGATATAATGATAAAAATTTCTACTATATCAAATTTACGGTCATACAATATATTGTCAAATAGTAAATTGTAAAGACTATATATCATAAAAAAATTAAAATAACATGAGAAAAAATGCTCCAAAACTATACTACAATTACCAAAAAAATTTTGGGATATTGTTATCTCGAGAACAAATCAAACGAAACAAATAAAATTAACACATCTCGCGCGTAGCACGGGTCAACCCCTAGTATTATATAAGATATTATTAGCCTACTCATATTCAATTGATTAAGTTTTTTATCTCATTATAGTTATTACATTCAACTTTACAATATCTTATTTTTAACATTGTTGTGAATTTTAGTTAATATGATATTGGAGAATCAAATTGTTGTTTTTTTAATTGAAACTAAGAAAAACTAATAATTAAGATTTAGTGGTCAAAATTTATTTCTAGCATTAATTGAAAGAGACACATGACAGCTTCTCAGAGCTTGCTGAAAAGTGTAACCCTTCTATATTATATAAGATATATGTCTATAGATTAATTTTCAGATAAATGTTAGTAAGATTTTTTTTATCATTTCTCCATTGAATTTTTTGAATACCATTGATTAAAATTTAACATTCAAATGTTTTATTTTTATGTTAATAAATTAAACGAATCAAACCAGACCAAACCCTTACAAAATTCTTCAATTATTCTATGTTGATATAGTCTTGAAAAATTGCACATAAGCTATTAAAAACTTAAATTTGCAAAAAAGAGAAATGAAAAACTATACATTGGATAACACTAAGAAAAGGTTTATAGGTTTGGTGAAATTTATATGATTATATTATGATCAAGAAGGTAAATCATTTTTAAAATTAACCTAAAAATATGAGACTTCAATGTTATAATTTAACATTTCATTTTAAGAACAAATGAATTGAACAAAATTATGAAATTGTAAATATCTTTCGAAGAACTCACCTCCTTTTTGAGAAGTTAAATCTGAATTCTTCCAAGAACCATAAAATTGACAATATAATCTGCCTTTATTTAATTATTTAATTTTCATTTACAATTGAGATATGTTTATTATTTTTTTTAATCAGAATATACTTATATATGTGCATATACGAATTTCTGGATTTTTTTTTGTCAACTTCTGGAAAATTTTATTTAAATTGTACTTAACGTACTTGCATGCATGAATGTAATTTTTTCGTGTGTGTGAACATACTTACTTGCATGCTATTGTTCAAAGTTCAAACAAAAGAAAAGAATTTGAGTCATTTTAATTGATTTGCACAAAGTAGTAACTAGTACAGGCCTAGATATGATGCTCTGAATACCGGAAGCGGTGCTCTGAACTCTCTCTAATCTAGAAAGAGAAACCTTCGATCTACAAATCTGGACTCGGGACCGGTGGCCGGTGGTCAGATCCGGTGCCGGTCCCCACTTTTCTCTTTTCGTTCTTGTCTTTAATCGGTTTTTGTTCTTGATCTTGGTTTTGATCGGTTGGCGGTGATTAGCGCGGTGGTTTGTCTTTGATCGAGCAAGCTTTATGGTTTTCTTGGCCGAGGCTCCTTTGGTGCTGTTTTCCCCCACTTGCATATCGATTCTTACCAAGGTCGTGGAACCTCTTTCCTGGTAAGGGGTAAGTAATTGGTTTTGATTTGGAGTTTGGTTTGAGTAAAGAGATTATCGACGGGATATTGTTTTGTTCCGGATGTATCTTTATTGCGTTCCACTCCTTAATCCAATTGATCTCATAGGCTCTCGAATCCTTGCGATTGATTGATAATTTTGTTTGAAACCTTACTCACCTCTGCCGTTCGGTTTGGACCTTTCACTAGCCGATTACAACAACTTGGTTGCCTCTTTAGATTTATCTCTTAGTAGGATTCATGAAATGGAGTTATGGAGTTCGTTCAAGCATTTATTGGAAAGAAGTTTGGGTCATCTTGTTTCGAAAACTCTTCTCCAACGTTCTTGCAATAAAGGCTAGCTCTGTTCTCTCCCTCAGTGGCATTTTCTCGTGTGGAGTATGCAGTAAAAAGAGGTGTCTCGATGGGTTGGCTTGAAGGTTCGTTATGGTGTGTTTCTCGTCTGCTCGGCTTCTCCTTGATCTCCTACACGCTTGCGATTTGGGTAGCTTTATCTACTGTCAGAGTACAGTAGACCGAAGATAGTTGGTTGCTGTCTTAGTTGTTCCAACTCTCTTAGTTTGTGTTGGTTCCTACTAGTCTCAAGTCTAAAGTTTGCAGCTTTATCATTGTGCTTTGGTTCGGTGTGTTTTTGTTTGTTATCCGACAGTTGTTGCTCATATTGGACTCCGGGGACGGTTTGTGTCCGCCGGCTTTTGACTCTTCTCTAGTTTTCGATCAATAAAATACACTAGATGTAAAAAAAAAAACTAGTACAGGCCTAAATCGTCGTGGACTCGTGGGTATTAAATATTTGTTACACATACAAATTTAATCAATTTCGAGAATTGTGAGTATCTAACCATCTCTCCTTCAGCTTTGCATTTTATTTGCCGATTATATACTTATTTATATGTATTGATTCACTTGTGTAACACACAAAAAAAATTATTATTCGAGGTAATCTCGAATTGATCATACTTACTAATGGTTCAAGTCTTGTAATTCAGACTCAGACATCAATTCTCGTAGAATAAAAGAAGAGAATTTTAGGTAATAGGGTAGTTTTAAGTTTGTAATTAGTTTTTAGGTAGTTTTGAGTTTGTAATTAGTTTTTAGGTAGTTTTTTTTGTTTTTTCAATGTGAATTTTCTATTATGTCCAATTGATTAAAAGATGTTAAAAATCTAATCCATCCCTCTTCTTATTAATTCCAATGTAGTTTAAGTGAAATTTGCTTATGTGTCTTTTTCTTATGCAAAGTTAGTTATAATTTAATTTGACATGAATTTTTGCTAAAAATCATATTAGGAAACATGAAAAATGACATGTCTTTAATTTAGAGAATAGAATTCATCGATGTTCTGTGAAGAAATTCTGGAGAATTCAACAAAAAGCCAATTTTCTTCAGATCTGGAGAAATCTAAGGAAGAACATTAATACCAATTTTCTTCTTTTTGTTGTTGCATATGGTTTGTACCTGACCGAGGTTGATCGGATTTTAAGACCGGACGGTAACTGGATCCTCTCGGAACCACCAATTATCTAGAAACAGTACTGGAGAGGGTGGAAAAGAACAGAGGAGGATTTGAAGTCAACAAATCGCCACCGATATACCGCTCGGATGACGCAGATTCTGCTTGGTACTTCCATCTCACATCTCAACTGTGCGAAAGAAAGGGAAAAAACCTTTGATCTCTTTGTTTGTAGGTACAAAGACTTGGAAGCTTGCATGACTCCATTACCGGATACAAGCAATCCAGAGGAATATGCAGGCGGTGCGCTCGAGGATTGGTCAGACCGAGCTTTTGCGGTTCCTCCAAGAATCATCAGGGGAACGATACAAGACATAGACGCCGAGATTCCAATGTAGGAGATAAACCATAGTTACACTTCATATATAACAAAAAAGGTTATTGTTCATATCTTGATAAATCTTTTCCTCACTCAAACAGGTCCATCTACTTCGATTAGCTTGCTCTTCCAA
>OVAP01007365.1:0-10842 GCA_900406295.1 Aurinia saxatilis
AGTTATAATAAAAATTTAAATTATTATTCAATATTTAATTTCTAAACAATATTTTTTAAAAACATATTATTTTTTAGTGTAAACTATTTATAAGGTTCTAGGGTTATTCATTCCTAAAACCATAAATCTCATAAAGTGGCTTCACCCCTAACAAACCCTAAACTCTAAAATCTAAAACCTCGAACCCTAAAAANCTCGAACCCTAAAAATTATAAATAATAGTAGTTATTGAATCATAAACTCTAACTTTAGAAGAGTTTAACCCTAAAATCTAAAGTCATACAAACCCTAATTGAATTATAAACCCTATAATTTTAGTAAACCATTAGCTCTAAAACGCTATACTCTAACCAAATTTTCAATTATTAATCCAAAATAATTCGGTTAAATATGCGCTTTTAGATAATTAATATAAAATACTCAATTAATCCAAAGTAGTTCGGATAAATAAGTATTTTCAGATAAATAATCTGAAATGGTCAATTAATCCAAAGTAGATTGGATAAAAAAACGGTTTTAGATAAACAATCCAAATAGGTATTTAAACCTAAATCCAAAATATTTTGGCTAATTATTCAAAATAAACAATTAATCCAAAAAATGTCTTTATTAATTTTAAAATTTTAACGATTAGAAAATATATATTTTGGAAATTTATCATTTAAAAATTAATATTGATGATAAATTATTTTTTAATAACTCAATTATTATTATTTTGTAAATTTTAGAAAATTTTATGAGTTTTTTGTAACTTTTTTGCATTTTTATAAAAAAATTCTCATTTTTCGGATTTTTGGTTTTTTTTTGAAAATTTATTGTTATTTTTATTAAAATATTAATATTTTTAATTAAAATATTAATATTTTATTATTAAAATTAAAAGTTGATTTTCAGAATCTTTGATTTAAACAGCCAAACACAATTTCGGGAATTAATGTGAGCAGACAATAGTTGGAGAATAAATTCACTCGGTCAAACTATTTGGAGAATTAAATAACCGTTTCCCATTCTTTTTTGCCTATTTTAATTTTCAAATTCTTTTTTCATTTATTTTTGGTTTTTTTCAAAACCATTGGTTCTTGTTTCTGATTGTATTAAAAACCACAGAAACAATTTTGTATTTTTGTAAAAAAATATTTATTTATTTATTATTTTTTTGTAATTTCTCCCGGAAGTGGGTAGACAACATTGAATATTTTTAATACAATTAATAATTACTTGAAAAACAAATAGTTGCCAAAGTGAACATACTCAAATCTGTATACGTATAAAATAGTAAAAATAAAAAGTATTCACGTGAACCTATATAGAATAGAATATTAATGTATGTTCTACATGAAAATGATATAGTATTAGATCAAAACTAAAAAAAACACCATTTTTTATTTTGACATTATTGATAAGATTTTGTATTAGTGTATATATGGTTTAGTTAGGTTTACACATTAGAGTCTGGTTATTTAATTGTATAGATACCGGTTAACTTGTAGATAATACTGTATAAATACGTTGTACAAATGAACTTGACCGTTGAGGAAATAGAGTCACAATTTACAGAATTCTCTTTGTTCACAATCTATAATATGGCATCAGAGCTCTCTTTCTTCCATTTCTGGTGATTTCATCACGAAATTTCTCAAATCTTTACTTAATCCACCGATTCTTCAAGTCGTATCGTGTTTATTGAGCTTCCGCACAAGCGATTACGAAGAAAAATGGTGAAACTAGGGCGAAAACTGAGAAATCGGAGTGTTCCACTTGATGATAGATAATTTTTTCAAGAACCTGAGGTTGCGAAGTCCGATTCGGAGATGAATTTGAGATCGGAGATTGCGAAGGCCGATTCGAAGCAGAATTCGAGATCGGAGGTGTGCGGTGGCTTTGGATCGAAGAATATGGAGTCGTATGATAATATTCACAGTCCGTTCTTCCTCCATAGCTCCGATCATCCAGGTTTGGTCATCGTTGCTCATAGTTTAGATGGAANATTTGATCATCGTTGCTCATAGTTTAGATGGAACAAACTATAACAATTGGTTGATTACGATGACGATGAGTCTAGAAGCTAAGAATAAGTTGAGTTTTGTTGATGGATCTCTTCCGAGACCTTCAATACATGATAGTAGTTTCAAGATTTGGAGTCGTTGTAACAGCATGGTGAAATCATGGATTCTTAATGTTGTGAGTAAGGAGATCTATGATAGTATTCTCTACTATCAAGATGCGGTTGAAATGTGGGAAGATCTCTTCACTAGGTTCAAAGTTAACAATCTGCCACGGAAATATCAACTTGAAAAGGCGGTTATGAGTCTCAAGCAAGGCCAAATGGATCTATCAACTTACTTTACTAAGAAGAAGATGTTGTGGGAGCAGTTGTCTAACACAAGATCTTGCACAGTGAAGAAGTGTAATTGTGATCAGGTCAAGGAATTGCTAGAGGAAGCTGAAACCAGTAGTGTGATTCAGTTTTTGATGGGGTTGAATGATAATTTCAACAATATTCGTGGTAAGATACTCAATATGAAGCCAAGACCTGGTTTGAATGAGATCTACAATATTTTAGATCAAGATGAGAGTTAAAGAGTGGTTGGAGCTGTGTCTAGGTCTTTGCCAGTACCTACAGCTTTTCAAGCTCAGATGACTGTTCCTGAACAGGGGAATATCATGGCTGCACATGGAAACTTTCAGAAGCCTAAGTGCACCTATTGCTCTCGCATCGGTCACACAGTTGACAAGTGCTACAAAGCTCATGGTTATCCACCTGGCCATCCCAAATTTAAGAAGAATGTTTCTGTTGGGAGTACAAACTTGGCTGCTACAACTCAAGTTCAGGAACATGAGGAAGTCCATTCTGCGGGAATGAATGTGAATGAATCTATGTCCAAAGATCAACTTCAACAGATNATCTTCTATACCTCATGATACTGAGTTGTCTCTTGGGTCATAGATTCTGGAGCTAGTCACCATGTGTCTCATGAAAGGGGGTTATATAGTGAGTATATGTCCTTAGATAGTACCTATGTGAATTTACCTAATGGTCATACGGTTAAGATAGAAGGCACTGGTCACATTCAACTTACATATGCACTTTTTTTTACTAATGTTCTTTACATTCCTGAGTTTCGTTTTAATCTTTTGAGGGTTAGTGTTATCATTAAAGCATTGAATATTAAAGTAAGTTTTACTTCTGGATCATGCTTTATTCAGGCTCTTACTCAGGATTTGATGATTGGTCAAGGTAGTCAAGTTGCTAATTTGTATGTTCTGTATCTTGATAAGTCTCTAGTTCGTCTCTCTGCTTCAAGTTTTCCAGGTTATTCTATGTGTTATAGTGTTCCTTTAGCTCCTGCTACTTGGCATAAACGTTTAAGTCATCCTTCAATGACTAGAATTGATGTGCTAGCTGATGTTTTACTTATACCAAAGCAAAAAATTATTAAAAATGGAGATCATTGTCACATTTGTCATTTGTCCAAACAAAATCATTTACCATTTAAAACATTACATCATAAATGTCAGAAATCATTTGAGTTAGTCCATATTGACACTTGGGTCCATTCTCAGTTCCAACTGTTGGTGGATACAAGTATTTTTTTACTATTGTTGATGATTATAGTCGTGCTACTTGGATTTATCTGCTTAAGCAAAAATCTGATGTCCTGCATGTTTTTCCTGGTTTTATTAACATGGTGGAAACTCAATACAATACTAAAGTATGTGATGTTCGTTCTGATAATGCACAAGAACTGAAATTTACTGAGTTTTACTTAGAAAAAGGAATCCAGGCTTATCAAGTGGGGTCTTTCAAGTGGTATCAAAACCTAGGTTAAGGCTCTCCGACTCCGACCCGGAGAGTCAGCCGGTTCGAATTAAATTTTTTTTTTTTTGAAAGTTTGAATTCCTCGGAAATATTGAGTTTTTGTGATTTCAAAACGTCAATGCTCACTCTTAGTTTCCACCTATTTGAGTCCTTTTCGTTTCAGCTTGAGCATAAAAGTGTCGCAAGAGAGTTAACACTTAAGAAGGTGAACCCTGAAATACAACGAGGACAATCTGTCATAAGAGCTTTTAGTGTTGAAAGGCACTTCACGTGCCCATGGTAGGACCATAGAGATCCGTTTAGTTTTGTGGTTATGGTTGATTGCTCTTGTTTGATGAGCTTTGCTTGGGTGTTGTTATGCTTGTTCCTTCCGTTCCGCTATTAGTTGTTCCTATCTTCCCAGCTAAGTTGTTGTTTCCGATTTCTGGTCTATCTTTCCCATTAGATAGTAGTTGTGCAATCCGTACTGCGTTGAATTCGGGACGAATTCCAATCTAAGTGGGGGAGAGTTGTAACATCCCGGGCCGAGCTATTTAAAATTTGTGAAATGGAAAAGGGAAAGCCCAAGAAGAAACCAATGATATTGAGGCCCAGTAAGAGAAAAACCTAGGTCTTTTCTCTGTTTCCTATAAAAAGGACCATTCTCTTCTCACTACAGCCATCAGGGAAAGAGATAGTGAAGCTTTGTTAAACTGCCACCATTGAGCCACCACAATTCCAAGATTATATACGGCGAACCGTAAGGATTCAAGAGACGACCTACACACCAAATCGAAGCCCCGAGAGTCAGCTTTCTGTGAAGACCGAGATCATCCTAAACTGAATTGTGGTCAGAGAGTTATGACCGTTTCACTCCAACATGTACAGCCTGTCCGCGAGTCAGATCCGGCTCACATCATGTCTACCTTCAAAGACCTATATCTCGCGAACCAGAAGGAACCAAAAGGAACCAGACGATCCACAACCTATCAAATCGAAGATCCAGATGTTAATTTCCCTTATAGAGAAGAATCGGCACGATCTGATATCTGATCATGAAGATATTGATGTTTTGGTCCAGCGTCTCCAATCTGGCTAAACCAGATTTCAGGTGAGGACCCTGATCTGTCTTAGTCCTAGTACAAAAGTGCATGTGATGTTGTGTTAAGACCATGTCGTGGCTTTTGTGTGTTATGTGTGATGAGATAGTTAGTATTGGATTATATGTGTATATGTTATTATATGTTATGTTATGAGGAAATCAGTTATGTGATTTTGTGATTGTTATGTGTTTTATATGAAAATGTAAGGTTGCCATGTTATTCGGAATTCGGTAGTATTGCTTTCATTGGCCAAGGATATACCTAGCCCATTCGGTTCTGGTTATAGGAGACGTCCTTAACCTATTCGGAATTCGGTATTCGGTATTTGATATTCGGTATTCGGTATTCGGTACTCGGTAGTTAAATCTGGTTAAGTGTGAATGAGTTATTGATGTTCACTGTGTTAATACTGAGGAGTCTTGTTGCTTGTGAGTCTGGTATGTGTATTAGCTGATATTCTTGTAACTGTTGTGCTAGTGAATTTGGTGAGCTTGCTCGCCCTCACTGAGTAACCTTGAGTTACTCACCCCTCCTCTTCCCCCTTCTTCCAGGTTAGGTGGCTGAGTGCGAATGAGCATTTGGTGGTGTGTGTTATTTTGGCGCCAGGATTTGATCTCCGCTTGTGGTGACTCCGAAAGGACTTTGTGTCTAATCTGTTGTCTTAAGACTCCAATATGTCCTTGGTTTTGTACCGGGTGGGTTGGGGTCTTACAATGGTGTCTCAAACTTCAATTTGGTTGGCTATGGACTTCTTGTTCATTATCGTATGTCCATTATGGCTTCACATGTGGTTGTTCTCTATTTCGTCCACATTTACACTTGTGGCCGTGTTCCCTTTCTCTTGCCGCCGACAATAGAGAACAATGAGAATCCAGATCATGTGACACCACGCCAAATTTTGTTCCAACAAGCACTTGCTCCGACAATGATCATGAGGGTACAAACTTGCTACAAACTAAGATTTGTGTCCTTCGGTTTTCGCATAATCAAGGAGATTGTGTGACAAAACATATCTCTTTATGTGAAACATGTGTGGGAAAAGGTAACTCTTAAATTTCAAGGGGGTTTTGTGTTTGAACAAGACAAGTTCATGTTATTGATACGTGGGCTGCATTGGTTGAGAGAGCATATCTTATGGAGATGTTTATCTGCTTGAGCTAGGTTTTGAGGTAGTAGCATAGGACGAGTGCAACTGACTTGGAAAAGGCTGTTGGGCTGGACCAGTGAAGAATGGAGATGTGCTGGAGCCTTATGGAAGATTCTAGACGTGTCTAGAAGCTGAGGATACACTCAGAGATTTGGTATTTGAAGATAAGGATTGATTTTTAGGTTGGAGAAAATCAAGGAGGAAGATATGGTGCAGATAAACTTGAGGATTTAAATTCATATTTATCCTTAATATTTATTATATAAACATGAGAAGGTCGTGGTTCATCTCCACGCGTCATTTCTTTTGTGAGTGAGTGAGAGTGTGTGGTTGATCTCATTTGTTTTTATTGGGTTGTGAATGTTGTTGTGTTGGTGTGGCTGACAAAGTACGTGGTGGTGTTGCCAACAGAGATTGTTGGTGTTGCGGAGATTCCACAAGACTCAAGTCTAAGCTCAGATAGAGTTTAGCTCAGGATTAGGTTATCCTGAAAAATTCATGTTGATGAACAGAGCGGTGAATTAAGAGGTTGTACTTAATTTACGCATTTGCGAATCTGGTGTATTTGCTTTCTGATTTTAGTGGATTTAAAATCTGGACTTGGTCCTGGGGAGTAGGAAACGAACCCTAGTCAACAGTATCTTGTGTCATTTTATTTTCCGCATTAAATCTGGCCTCAATTGCGTTTTCAATTAGTATCAGAGCGGGTTCCCGCTAGATTTTTGGTCTTGTTTCGGGTTTGATCAAGAGTGAGGTAGCACAGAAGGCAGCACGGAAGGTGACACAGAAGGTATCACGCGAGGTAGCATAGAAGGTAGCACGAGAAGAGAGACAAAGCTTGATTTCAAGTATAATGGATTCCCATCCAGAAGGTACGTCTATGACTAGACCCCCACGACTTGATTATTCAAACTATGGATATTGGAAGGTCCATATGGAAGCTTTTATCAGCGGCCTTGATGAAGATTGTTGGAATGCGACTGAAGTTCGTTGGAGTCCTCCCACGATGATTGATGATAAAGGAGTTGAAGTTCTTAAGCCAAGAGAGAAGTGGACTGTGAGTGAGAAGAAGCAATCAAGTTGTAACTCCAAGGCAAAGACTGCAATCTACAACGCAGTTGATTCAAGAAACTTCAAGTTGATTTCTCAATGTGCATCGGCTCAAGAGGCATGGAAGACATTGGAGATAATGTTTGAGGGAACTACAAGCGTGAAGACAACCAAGCTCGACATGTTGGCATCTCAGTTCGAGAATCTGAGGATGGATGAAAGTCAACCTTTGACTGATTTCAATGCTCAGTTGTGTGACATATCCAGTGAGTCCGCTGCTCTTGGAAAGCAGTACAATGATAAGAAGCTGGTGAAGAAAGTGAAGAGATCGCTGCCATCGAAGTTTGAGTCGAAGATTTCTGTAGTTGAAGAAGCTCATAATCTTAGTGAGATGTCATTTAACGAGTTTGTTGGAATTATGCAGGCTTATGAATTGAACAGAGCTTATGCTGAAAAGGGGAAGCAAAGGTATTATAATGTTGTAGATGTTCAAAAGGTTGAAGCTGATTTAAAGGGTGCATCTACTAGTGATGATTCAATGGCCTTGTTGTCAAGACAATTTTCCAAGTATCTGAAGCCGAAGAAGAGAGAGAAGGAGTATGGAAGAAGAAAAGAGGCTGATAATTCACCAAAGAACACTCAATGTTTTGAGTGCAAAGGCTTTGGGCATATCCGTTCTCAGTGTGCAAATGTGTTGAAGCAAAAGAAGAGGGCAATGCATAGCGTCAAGAGTGATTCAACAGATTCTGAGTCAGATGATGAGGTACCTCTAAAAAACTTTGTGGCTTTTGCATCGAGTGCTAGCGCAGAATCTGATACAAGAGTTGTATCTAGAGTTCATAATGATGAAAGTGATAGTGATGCTGAGAGTATTGATGGTGAAGAGCTTTGTAAGAATTACGAGAAGCTTTATGAGCATTGGCTCAAATAGGTTGAAGAAAATTCGGTGTTAGCTCAGGAGAAGCTCAAGATAGAGGCTAAAATCGTTGAAGCACAAAAATATGCAGCTGAGAAGGAAGAAGAGGCAGTACAAGCTAGTGTTCAACTTGAAGAGACTCAAAAGCAACTGAGGATGCTTAATAATGGTACAGCAAAGCTAGACCATCTTCTGACTATTGGGAAAAGTCCTATGGATCGACATGGTCTTGGATATGAAGAGAAATCTTCAAAGGCTGATCCAGTTTTTGTTTTTGGTGGACAAACAGTAACTGCGACTACAACTTGTGCTAGTACAGAGACTGGTACGAAGTATGCAACTACTGCGATAAGAAGGTCGAATTTTCAAAACGTACCTCGAAGGTCGTTTGTGCCGGTTTGTCATCACTGTGGAGTGGTTGGTCATATTAGACCAAGGTGTTTTAGGCTTCAGAGGGAGAGAAATCGTATGAAGCAAACTTATGGTGAGGGATTTTGTGGTCCCAAATGTTACCATTGTGGAGTTCAAGGGCATATTCAGCGGAATTGTTTCAAGTTCAGTGATGAGGGTATGAAGTGCAAGAAGATTTGGGTCAAGAAAAATGGTGTCTATCTAGATGGCGTGACGGACTACCAACCTCGTAGGTTAAAGCGGGGATGTTTCTCTAATTAATTTTTTACCATGGTGTGACTCATTCTGGGGGAGAATGGTGATGTTATTGATGACGGTGCATTGAAGTTATGGCTGATGAGGTCACACACATAGTAAAAAAGGGGGAGAATGAGAGAGCATTTTTTATGGAGATGTTTATCTGCTTGAGCTAGGTTTCGAGGTAGCACAGGACGAGTGCAACTGACTTGGAAAAGGCTGTTGGGCTAGACCAGTGAAGAATGGAGATGGGCTGGAGCCTTATGGAAGATTCTAGACGTGTCTAGAAGCTGAGGATACACTCAGAGATTTGGTAGTTGAAGGTAAGGATTGATTTTTAGGTTGGAGAAAACCAAGGAGGAAGATATGGTGCAGATAAACTTGAGGATTTAAATTCATATTTATTCTTAATATTTATTATATAAACAGGAGAAGGTCGAGAAGACCATCATTTCTTTTGTGAATGAGTGAGAGTGTCTTTCGTTGATCTCATTTGTTTTTATTGGGTTGTGAGTGTTGTTGTGTTGGTATGACTGACAAAGTACGTGATGGTGGTGCCAATAGAGATTGTTGGTGTTGTGGAGATTCCACAAGACTCAAATCTAAGATCAGGTGGAGTTTAGCTCAGGATTAGTTTATCTTGAAGAATCCATGTTGATGAACAGAACGGTTAATTAAGAGGTTGTACTTAATTTACGTGTTTGCGAATCTGGTGTATTTTCTTTCTAATTTTAGTGGATTTGAAATCTGGACTTGGTCCTGGTGAGTAAGAAACGAACCCTAGTTAATAATATTTTGTGTCATTTTATTTTCCGCATTAAATATGGCCTCAATTGCGTTTTCATTGGTCACACAAAAATATTTGTATGTTAGATAATGGATATAATGCATATATTAGTAAGGTTGAGGAAGAAGAGACTATGCTAAACGACCAAGCCGTTGGTGATGAAGCATGTGTTCCTCTCTTTGGAAGAGCAACAAGCAGCATGAACACTCATCATGCACAGCTTTTCAATTGTTGGCGTCAAAAGCTTTTGAAATGGTGTTCTCATAATTTTGTGTTATTTTGTTCCCCTTCTCGATGCAGCTATGATGTTAACGTTACGAATGTCGCGTTAGTGTTCTTCAATGCCTCTGTTTTCTTACATGTATCTCCATCGTCGCAGCTTCATATTGTAGAACACTTTGTTGAGATGCTTACGACATGTCAATTTTGTGCGGGTTGTCGGCATGGACCGTTTCATGTTCTTCGTCTTAGGATGGATGTGGAGGTTGGGATGTCTTTCTTCAAGGACTTCCTCATTTTTGGAGCCTTCGTGAAAGTCTTGGGTTCACACCAACGTCATGTGCTAACTATTTTCCAATGTGAACTTAGTGTTTTTAGAGAACTAGAGTGCAGTGTGGGCGTATATTGGATGACGTTTTTGTGTTATCTAGTTTTGTTCGTGGGGCTTTCTTCGGAAGAACACGACTTGTCTGGTGCTGCTTTTGTGGGATGTTTCGCGTTCCATAGTGGAGTTTCTAAGCACCGTGTCGACGCTGTCCGTAACGTACGATGGCATATCACCTACTCGTTTATGTCCACTATTCATTGGGGTAAGGTTACTTTGGAGTCAAGTAAGGCTTTGTGTTATTTTCCCTTCGAATATGCCGTCCAGATCGTCTTGCAACTCTTTAAATTTCAAGGCAATTGATTTAGGATTCACGGCGAATTGTTTAACAAAAATTCTCCCTCTCTTTACATTTTCATCTATTTGACGGATGTCCGCATAAACATAAAGGAGCTACGGAATCAAGACAACTCTCTTATCATGAATATCAACGATTTAATTGTTTTCACTAGTGATTTACGATGGAGAATCTGCCATGCTAACAACAACACCATCGTATTTGGTGGAAGTAATGGGATATCTTCATCTTTTTGCTCTTGAGATTATCTAGTGGAAGACATGTCGATCTTCGTCACCGATCATATCTTAAAGTGCAATGATATTAGTGATGATGTTAAATTAGACAAGAACTTGATGTTTGTACGAGCATACCCTATGGATTAGCTATGGAGAAGCTTCATTCGTTTGTGGGACATGGTCAATGTATTCGATGGTTTCTACAAAGATTATTTATCTGTTTTGTAAGGAATAATGGATTACAGCCCAACAACAAGTAAAACCATGGTTAA
>OVAP01007367.1:0-10841 GCA_900406295.1 Aurinia saxatilis
GTTTCACCACCCTTTTTCATTTCCGATTTTTAAACTCCACCATATTAAAACGATCCTTGTTGAGATAATCTCGTGAGTGTAGTGTCAAGGTCTTAATTAGAGTAAAAACACAAACTTGTTATGTTTCTGGGCCCACGAGATTGTTGAGATAATCTTGTGAGTCGTATGTGTTCTAATGAACACCTCGTTAAAAATCTTAGCAAGGAAAACCGCATGAGAAAAACCTTACTTAGGGAAAAAGAGTTTGATCACGATGATCGTTCGATAAAATGTTCATCATGGTTCCTTTGTTCTCGATGGAACTAAGTCATGTGCATGGACCCACGGGATACGATGTTGCTAGGCGAGCTAAGTTGGCTCGCGGACTGGGATGTGAACAATCTTGCGGGCCATACTTGATGCTTAGGTCGCAGATTAAAATGTGAGAAATGTCGCGGGCCATTCCTGAGACTTAGCCCGCATACGTTGAAGAGAAACTTGTCCCGCGGGCCATCCTTGAGACTTAGCCCGCGGATGATGTGGTGAGTTTGTCCCGCGGTCCACGGTGGATGCGTAGCTCGCGGTCGTTCATGAAAGACTTGCTCTGCGGGCCACAGTGAAGTTGTAGCCCACGGGTGAAGATGCAGAGCTTGTCCGCGGGCCACATCAAAGATGTAGCCCGCGGGCTACGACGTCGAGGTTGCCCCGTGGGCCACGGTAAGGATGTAGCCCGCGGGTTATGTCGTCGAGCTTGTACAGAGGGCCACGGTAAGGATGTATCCCGCGGGCTGTGTCGTCGAGCTTATCCCGCGGGCCACAGTAAGAACGTAGCCCGCATGTGATGGTTGTGGACTTGTCCCGCGGTCCATGGTCGAGACTTGGCCCGTGGGTGATTGTCTTGATGTCTTTGTTTGATCCTTTGCGGGTCAATTTCATGTCCGCACATTCATCATCACTTTCAGAGTTCATGTCTTGCGTTCCGAAATTAGATTATGGTGATGAATAATCACATGTTCTCTACAGAACGCATCGAAGGGTTCATCATAGTCGCCTCCTTTATCATTTTTAACTATTTTAATAGTTTTTCCAAGTTGATTTTCAAATTTGATTTTTTACTCTTTAACTTTCCTAAAGCTTCAACTTTGCTACTTAGCAAGTACACATACCAAAGTTTTTGTTATTATATTTTTTTTACATCAGTCCTATGCTTACAGCCTCAGGCACTGACGGACTTTAGGTACTATGATAAGCATCACTAGACAATCCAATTCCATGAGATCGGTGTCCACATTTTAGTTGTTGGTATTAGTCATACTTCAAACTCGAAATTGTTCACAAAGAACCAAAAACGATTTAGATGACAATAGTTATTGATTAAAAATCAATATTGATTCGATAAGAGTTTCGATTTAGTTAAATATCTGAAAGAACTTATTGATTTTGATATGATACTAAATCTCAATTTAGAAACCATTATCAAATCATTTAGAATTGCTAAAAGCGTGTTCCCATCGAATCTCCGCAAAGTATTCATCAAAACGTATTAAAACACGTTTGAGATGTGTTGCATACACAAGTACAACAATCCATTAAATAATAATTTCCAGAACTAAGCAAATTAGGAAAAAATATTATTTAATTCAACAAGTCAAAGAAGTTTTGATTAAAACCAAACCACGACAAATAAAAGTCATTAACAAAAGACATAGGCCCATTAAAAGAATGGCCCAATTAACAACACGAATTGTATTTTAACTTCTTTTTTTTTGCCGGTAACAGCAAACATAACACGACGACCGTGTAACGAAAACCGGCCAAAGAGTCATCGGAAAATCAAAGACCGAGTAAAAAATTCAGTTCAAAACCGATCATAAACTAATGTTTGTAAATTCAAACCGTTTGAAATCTCGACTCAGAAAAACAAACGCAGAGATCAATTATTTTTTTTTAAACCCAGAAATTTTGACTATCAGAATTCTACTTTCTTGATAAACCCAAAATTTAGATTATAAAAAAAATCACAAATAGATCGTAAACCTTTTGGACTGGAAAAACGTCAAACTTAACGACACTAAGCGATTGAAGCAATATGTAGAGAAACAATCCAACGCAGATACTGAGTCCAAATGATTCCTGTTCTGAAGAAACTTCACAAATATCAGTTTTTCGTTAGTTCAAATAAACAATAACGAAAATCTAAAGAATAAGATTGTAGGACCATATATACTACAATGAGGCAAACCGATAAATGTAAAGTAATATATAACAAAAATCACCATACAATACCAATAACGTTTTGAGAAAAAGAGGGAAGCAGAGTCGAGATATGAATTTCTTTCCTTAATTCTTTAGACGCCCCGTAGTGTGACGGTTTTGATGGCGGTAAGAATCCCATGATACAATTGTTGTATTTGTTTCTAGCTCCCAACACCGGAGAATAGAATCTAACGAACCTTATTGCTGTGTATACTCTCAGACTCAACAACTAAATTTGTGAGAAATTATTTTTTTTTTCTATTTAATCGAATGGATGATCTCAGCCTTTTTTTTTTAGAAGTGGTAAAGCTATGGCTTTTAAGCTTTTTCTCAAGCTAACCATTAATTCTCACGTAGTGTGACGGTTTCAATGGCGGTAAGAATCCCATGATACAACTGTTGTATTTGTTTCTAGCTCCCAACACCGGAGAATAGAATCTAACGAACCTTATTACTGTGTATACTCTCAGACTCAACAACTAAATTTGTGAGAAATTTTTTTTTTTCTATTTAATCGAATGAATGATCTCAGCCTTTTTTTTTAGAAGTGGTAAAGCTATGGCTTTTAAGCTTTTTTAGAAGGATCATTAAGACAAATATTAATTGTCTATACCTTTCCAGCTTTCACACATAAATCAAAAGAAACGTTACTTGTACATTTGTTTGATTATCATTGACTTAGAATCATTTTTTTAATGATTTTATATTAATAAATTAATCACAAATTTCATAATAATTTGGCTGCAAATATAAATGTCATTGGGCCTACTATCCATATACCAAATTTTAATCATAATCTGAATCTCAACTGCGGTCCGGCCCGTTTCTCTCCGTTTCGGTACTCACATAAGTATGAGATTTTGCTTTAATACATTATAGTGTATTTTCTTACTTCTCCATTATATATACAAGAAGACTTTCACCTCATGTATCCAACATTGGATAATTGCTAGTTTTTTACTTAACCAAATTATCAAGTATTACAAGCTTTCCAAGTCATTGACTTTGGACTAACATTTCTCATTCATACAAATACCGTTTTGACAACTGAATACACTACGTTGTAGTGATCATAACGAGGAATTCAATGACTCCAAAATCCGGGCATTCCGACAATTTTATTGTCCAGAAAAGCCATCAAAATAATGGTGAACGCTATTATAAAAAACGGCTCCAACAATATATACACACGATATTTTCAAATTACTCTATATAAAACATATATTTTGAATAATGAACGTTAAAACTTATGACCGTTAAAATCTATGCCATTAATGAACTATTGACGCGTGGAACCCGTGTAAAATCAAAACATCATCGCCAATATTTTTCTGGTCTGTATTTGGCAGATTAAGTAAACTAAATTAAATATATTGCTTTTAATTGGATTCTGTGGTCTAATAATTTCTGACTAATTAAGGAAACTTGTTTATGTAGAAATGGAATATAATCGTGCTTTTTCGCAAGCATTAATCAAACAAATCGGAAAACCAGGGAGACTTTTTCTAGGCCTTTGACTAAACATATTGAGGTGCTTAAAAAGCGAACCACACTTACGATTACAGTCCATCACAAACTTTTTATTTGACGCGAAGACTAAAGCTTTTTACTCGGAAAGAGAAATCCTTTGTTCTGAAAAAGAGAGACAAAGATGGAGAATATGTTAGGTCTTCTACGACTTCATGTCATCAGAGGTGTGAATCTTGCCATTAGAGATTCCTCTAGTAGCGATCCTTATGTCATTGTTTGTATGGGCAAACAGGTAAATAAATCCCAGACTCTCGAGTATTTGTTTAATGAATTTGGCTTGTTTTGTACTCTTTAGTCATGAATCTGGTTGTATGCTTCTAAGAAATTCGGATGATCTTCACTTTACAAGTTTCTTTGTTTTTGCTTAATGTGTCCTTTAAAATTTCTTATGGGTATCTTGGTTGTGATGGATACTCATTTTTTTCAAAATTAAATCAGAACATAATTTTAAAGTTTCAATTAGAGGTTTGATTCATATTCTATCTCCGTCTTTATAAGTTTGAGCGCGGTTTTCAGGTATATTTCATGTCAAATGCAGTTTAATAAAGCTAATGAGAAATTAGTATGATTTGATATCTCACCTAATCAAGCTAGACAAAGAAAAGCCTAGTCCCAATCATTCAACATGATTTCGAAAGCTTTGCATTTTATACTTTTAAATAATCTGATTTGTTTTCTATGTTTTTTCCATTTTTATGACACAGAAGGTACGAACCCGTGTGATAAAAAAAAATCTGAATCCGGAGTGGAATGAAGACTTGACACTTTCTGTTACTGATCCAATTCTTCCTATCAAGATCGTAAGCGATTTCATGCATAACAACAACTTACACATTATAGTAGAGACCATATTTAAGAGTTGAAGCAGAACAAAAAATAACAAGAGCGATGATGCTTATGTTTATGTTGTGATAATACAGATGGTATACGATAGGGACTGGTTCTCAAGGGATGATAAGATGGGAGACGCCGTGTTTCATATTGATCCATTCCTTGAAGCAATTCGAATCCAAGACCAGATTGGAGAACTCCCAGACGGTACCACAATAATGAAGATACAGGCAAGCAGACTGAACTGCTTGTCAGAAGAGAGCAAGATTGTGTGGCACAAAGGGAAGATTGTCCAGAATATGTTCCTTAGACTCCAGAACGTTGAGTGCGGGGAGGTCGAGCTTCAGCTTGAGTGGATCGATGTCTCAGACCCTATGGCCATATAGAAGCATGACTATGAGGATGTCTCCTACTGATTCAATTTTTCTAGGAATATATTTTGGAATGTACACCTAGTTATATATACTACATGTTGAGAACAGTTTTGCAAAATTATATGTTCAGGCCCGGCTCGGTGTTAGACAGGCCCTTGAGATAGGAAAAACCGGTTGCCGATTGTTATGTGTTTATGAAAAAATCCTTTACAAAATTTCACTCCAGCATATACGCATGGCCAGACCTCTAGATGTATATACCAAGAGCTTGCCAATGCTAAAGTTTTTGCTTAAACTATAATAGCGTTTTGGGCAAGTTATTATGTAATAACTATATTAGGAAGCGTTAACACGAGAGTTAATAATTAACTCTAATTAAGAATTTTAAAAACGTATTATTATAAATATTTTATATTTTGTAGTTGAAAAATCATATAATATTATATGTAATTAGATTCTAATTTACCACCCACAAAAATATTTAAAACTAATTTATCTTATTAATTACATATAAATTAAATCATATATAATTACAATGTCAATCTATAATAACACGAGTTAATAATTGAAAAGATTTTATCATATATTAATGTAAATATATTAGAATTTTCAATTGAAACCCGTATATGTGTAATTAAATTCTAAATTACAACCCGCACAAATATTTAAAACTTATTTCAGTATTATATTAATTACTTAAAAATAAAAATAATTATTTTCATGTCAAATTACAATTTGGGGGAATCTAAAAAAGATCCCTTTAAAAAATATCCCCCTTTTTCTTTTCAAAAATACCATTTTCTCTATTTATGGTTGATTTAAGGTTTAATTTAGGGCTTAAATCTTGTTGGGTTAGAGTCTAGTGCTTTACTAACTATTTTTTGTTTATGTTTGAGGTATTAAGGTTTATATTTTATGAGTTTTATATTTATTAAGGATTAAAACTTTTTTTATGGTTGATTTAAGGTTTAATTTAGGGCTTAAATCTTGTTGGATTAGAGTCTAGTGCTGTACTAACTAGTTTGGGTTTATGTTTGAGGTATTAAGGTTTATATTTTATGAGTTTTAGATTTATTAAGGATTAAAACCTTTTTTATGGTTTAGAATTTTAAGGTTTACGGTTTTAACTCTAAATCCTAGATTCTAAACCCTACAACCCTATAAAATATTATAGAATATTTCAAAATATTAAGAATGGTAATTTAGATTGAAACTAATATATTTTCCAAAAATAGCCGAAAAGAGGGGTATTTGTGAAAAAGTATAGTAAAAGGGCATTTTAAAAATTTCCCCCCTTCATATACTATTTCTTAATCTTTAACTATTTTGATAAAAGATTTGTGTTTTTGTTGTAGTGTAAATATTAAAATTTATAAACATGACTATTTGCCTTTTTATTGGGTTTATTAGGCTATTGTGTTTTCCTTTTTTTTTTTTTATTAAACTTTCCTTTTAAAAGATTTTTAATACTATTTTTAAAATATAGTTTAGTTAAAATCATTATTTACTTCTTTGTCAATCATGTTTAGAAAAATAGAAATAATAAACGGAAATATAATTTTTGTTAATGATACATAGACCAATCATAGAAATTAATTTTTGTTAATGAGTGTGCTCAACTTTAATAATAAAACACACGAAGTCCCTAATTTCACTCACAACAAAAAATTTTTTTGTTAAGTTTATTTTTTCTATTACTTAGAAAAACAAACAACCTTTTGTTTTTAAAAGTTTCAGTCCTAAGAAAAATGCATGCATAAATCTACATCCAATGTTTTTACAGCCACAGTAAAATAAAATGCAGAATGTGATTCTCTTATATAAGAGCATCTCTATCGCACATATACTCTTTTTGGGATGCTCCAGAATATCTTATTATTATTTGGAAGATAGTTGAGTTTGTATTTAATTTTTAAGCTGTGAGAAAAAGTTAGTCCAATAACATGAAGGCATGTGTCATGTGAGTATATTCATAGTGTTATTTGAGTGTCTGGAAAGTCCAGCGGGGGCCACCCTCTCTCCTCTGTAAACATTTTTTTAAACATCGAGAGTTGTATTAATTGATAGTGTTCTGGTCCGAAAGAAACGCAACTGAAACAAAACAGGAAAGGGAACACAATGTTCAAACTACACAATCTTAATCATAAAATTATATAGAGTTGATCCATTGCATCCCGAAGAAGTGTGTCATGTAACCACGATGGTCCGCCTAAAGCCAAATATGAATGAAATCGACCGTCACGAAGGACACTTTAGGCTATGTCGCGAGCTACTCAGTTGGCTTGAGTATGGGCAAAAGTGACCGAGGAGAATTGGGAACACAGGTTCTGAATTGTGTGCAAGAGAAAGCGATATTTTGGCCAGGCAGAGGGAGAGGATATAGCTATTAATTCCACCGTGCAGTCCGATGTGATGATGATAGAATCATCGTGAAGATTGCGGAGGCTTTGAAGCGTCCAACCTATACATCTCAGTTCAGCTGTGATACGGTTAACCACTCCAGTAAATGCCTCCCGTGAGTGTGATAAGGCAATTCCAGAATATTCTCGGAGAATCCAAGCTCCTCCAAAGTGGTGGTGCTCTGTTCGCCAATTAGCGTGGATGTTGCATTTAAGAGACTCCACATGTGGGGGAGACCATTTTGGATCAAGGGTTCCAACAAGTGAGGGTCGAGGTCTGTTGGAGAGTTGGGTTTGGTCATGAATCGAGAACCAAAGCCTGACCTCCTGTGTGATTTCCAGAACAAGTATATCTGCGTCTCGACGTAGACCATCAAACACAATTCTGTTTCTGGATTTCTAAATTAGCCATAGATACCAAGGTATGGCTCGACGAGTGTTGCTGTTAAGGGAGGGAGATTCCATTAAGTCAAAGATATACTCCAGTTTATTCAAAAGTGAAACAGAGAAACCATTTGGCGGGGTTGAGAGACCAGCAATTCGCCATATTTCTTGAGCAGCCTCACACTCAAACATGACGTGGGAGATTGTTTCTATTGAGGAGCGATATATATTGCAGGCTGCATTCACTTGCAGACCCTTGGATTGTAATCTATTGGCCACAGCCAGAGCTCCCAAGAGGCAACGCCAAAAAAATATCTTAATCTTTGGTTCCATGTCAATGGACCATGTCTTACGTTTGAGGCTCAAGATGCGTTTAGCCTGGTCCGATGCCGGGAGATCAAAAGATAAACGCTGAGTTGAAACAAGCCATTGTCCACTCTTCAGAAAAATACGCACCATGGTTCGAATGAGCCCATATGTAACGATCGGGGAGAGCACAAGGAAACATGGCAGTGATTTGTGCGATGTCCGCGGGAAAGAAAAAGCGCAGAGAGTTTCTCCATGTCCCAGCGATGACCAGGAAGTAGTAAATCAGAGACTTTCAAGCGAAGATTCATCATCTGCTCTTTTTTTAAAGGTCTGCGAGGATTCTTGTCCATTATCCACTTATCTAACCAGACTTTAGTAGAAAGCACGTTACCTATGGATTTGATGAGTCCTTTTTCCAGCAAAGCCCGACCATGAACGATGCTTCTCCAGACATATGACGGTCGACAACCTTAACCACAAGACATAAAATCAGAGTTCACACAATATCGACTCTTGTATAATCGTGCAAGGAGAGAATTAGGTTCGTTCAAAATCCTCCATGCCTGTTTGGCCAATAATGCTTGATTAAAATCACCGAGGTCCCTGAATCCCAAACCTCCGTCCGCCTTGATTTACACATATTTTTTCCATGACACCCAATGAATATTGCGCTTCTTGTCACAAGCATTCCACCAGAATTCCAACATTGCACGCGTTATGTTCTGACATTGTGTCTTGGAGAGCTTGGAGCAAAACATGGCGTATACCGGAAGAGTCATGGCTATGGATTTAAGTAGTATTTCCTTGCCTCCAAGCGAGAGTGTCTTTGCATACCAGGAGGAGAGTCGTTTGGTTAGACGTTCTGTAATAAAAGGAAGGAGTTGCTGTTTGGAACCGCTGAAACTCTCCGGCAAACCAAGATACATTCATGTCCCGCCTTCTATGTCAATATCCAAACGAGCAGCAATAAACCGACGCATATAGGGATCAATTTCGAATCGATAGGCAACCGCCGATTTTTGGAAATTGATGGTCTGACCCGAACCTGATTCATACAGATGTAGACACCGAAGGAACTCCATACACTCTTTTATGGTTGAACGACATAAAAGCAGGTTGTCGTCGGTAAATAGTAGATGCTGGATAGACGGACTAGAAGTAGCTATTTTCATACCAGAGAGACGGCCATCCTCAGTTTTGTTCATAACGTGAACAAGAGCTTTGGCGCACAAAATGAACAAAAAGGGGGAGAGCAGGTCTCCTTGACGGAGGCCCGTTTCCGGTTTGATGTGTCCATGGGATTGTCCGTTAAGCAGCACCGTGTATGATACAGACCTTACACAAAACATGATCCAGTCAACCCATTTTCTATCAAAACTCATATGCTAGAAGAGAAGTTCAAGAAAATTCCATTCAACGCGGTCATAGGCTTTTGACATGTCAGTTTTGATGGCTATGAAACCTGACTTGCATTTAGAATTAGTCCGAAGACCATGTAGCATCTCATGTGCAATGAGAAGGTTGTCGGAAATGAGGCGGCCAACCACGAATGCACCATGCGTTTGTGAAACCAGTAACGGCAGTATCTTCTTGAGTCTTGAACACAAAAGGGTCGAGACAATTTTATAAGTAACCGAGCACATGCTTATGGGACGCAGGTCTTTCATATGAGTAGCATTTGGAACCTTGTGAAGCAAACAGATTTGAGTATGGTTCCAGTCCTGAGGAAAACAGCCGGTACTAAAGAATTTTTTGATCTCCAGAGTCAATTGTACTTTGATGATGGGCCAAAACTCCTGATAAAATTTTGCGGTCATGCCATCGGTACCAGGAGCACTGGAATATTTCAAACTTTTAACAGCCTTACGTATTTCAGCATCTATAACTGGTTGTGTGAGAGCTCTATTCATGCGGGCGTCCACCCTTGGGGTTAAGCCTTCGAGAAACTCGTCCGCCTTGCCTGGATTAGTGAAAATGCCTGGAAAGCACTAGTCAATAATCATTTGACTATCTAACACCAAAGACAATGCAGTAGTTAAGGGTCAAATCCACAACTTCCAAAGTTTACACTGTAATTTACTAAACTATCTAATTCAGCTGAGATAATCAAATAAGGGTTGTTTGCTAATTTCTACGGTTTTAATTAAATAAATAAAAGGCGTTAGACCTAGAGAAAATCTTAAAGAATGCAAGCTAACACGAGATGACTTTTCAGGTTCAGTTTATAACTATTCTCAACTCAAACATAAAAGCAGAATTGATCCACTTTCATGGCATCAATCACTTTTCCTAACAACCTAGATGTCTAAAATTTCGTTTGAACCTAGCAATTGTAGGAAAGCTTTAACTAACATTGCTGATAGGTTCACAATTCGATTTAACATCAGCTTTCGTCGGCTAAAGACGAATTGCTCTCCTAATGAGTTTTTCCAGTTACCTATCACACTTTCGTTTAATAGATAACATAAAGACAAAGACTATGTAATCAATTTAGCCTAAGTATTAAATCATCACTAGGAGGAGAATTCTAAAAATCTAACCTATTTGCATCCAGTTATAAGCCTAACAAACCATAGATTCCCCTAGATCTAACTAGCTAACTACTCATACATGATGTATCTAACACAAAAGCAATGAAAAAAATATAATGGAGAACATCATAAACTGTAAAATACTTTTATTGAATTGATAAATAAAGANGATGTATCTAACACAAAAGCAATGAAAAAAATATAATGGAGAACATCATAAACTGTAAAATACTTTTATTGAATTGATA
>OVAP01007368.1:0-10841 GCA_900406295.1 Aurinia saxatilis
CTGAGTTTCAGCGGTTAAAACTAGTGGCAGATTTTTTGTTACGCGACGGCAAATTTATTACTGAGGAAGTTTCCACTTCCTTAAAAAATTAGGCACAAATGTAAATGGCACAAATGTAATAAAAATTAGTGGCATATTTTTTGTTACGCCAGATTTTTTAGTTGTAAATGGCACAAATGTAATAAAATTTTTAATGTAAGGGTATTATGTCTTTNTATTTTTTGTTACGACAGATTTTTTAGTTGTAAATGGCACAAATGTAATAAAATTTTTAATGTAAGGGTATTATGTCTTTTGGCAAAACATTTATGTTATTCTAGTACACACCACATTGAGAATGTTATTCTAATAGTTTTGATATAATTTTATGTTATTCTAGGTAATTTCTCTAATAAAAAATAGAAATGTTCAATTGGAACATGAAAATGTGACCAGTTAACCAACAAACAAAACTACTTGTTACAAATAACATTCTTTTGTTGCATCAAAACATATAAATGTTGACTAATGGAGGACAATGATGTTACGGGTGTGAGATGGATTCTTAAAGATACGCATGCTCGCCATATGATATCTAACTCACCATCATATTTGTTCTCCTTTACAAACTAAAGCCATGGGTTTCCTTCATGTTATCCAGCATATCTGAGCATTAATAGGTATCGTTGTGTCTGATCTGAGCGTGATAATCAAGAGCTTACAAGGCTGGTAAGAGTGACGATAATCCAAATCAGTGGCAACTTGCTACATTATGTTCATTGGGACAGATAAACCGTGAGCCTAATCAAACAGTTTTTTTTTTCTAAAAGACCTATGAGATAAAAACTAGTAACAAAATAATCTCCTATAATAATGTGGGAAGACCCACTATAATTATATTTGTGCAAACCTTCCATCAATTACGATTAAAACGAAGTGTACCAAAAATATGCAAGAGATAAAAAGTTAACACATAACCGTGTCATTGAAGAGCGTTGAAGTTCAGAAGCCATTGAAACTCTACAAAAGTAACACTCAACCAGCTATAGTAAACAATAAGAACCACAATCAGAGAGAGTTTTGGGAAATGAAATGAATTGCAAAAGAAGATCAAATGATTGTAAGAAGAAGAAAGGAAAATTACTTCACTGGCTACTCTATCTATTTACATTTTTTCCTTTTGCATTTGTTCTTATTCTTCTTTTGAGTTTCTCTTCGTTTATCTGCATACCTTATCCTAGCCAATTCAATAAACTGTCCTCAGAAGCAAACTGCAAAATCCGCAAATGATCTCTTAGTCTCATGTTTCCCAATGATTTTCTAAATATAAACATAGAGTTTTTCGTTAAGTTTCTTACGGAAAGAAAATCAGGGAGATCCCCTAAATCTGCATTCTCCCAGTCTGCTATGTTGAAATCCCAACAGTTAGGGTTCTTCTCCACAAGGGATGATGATGAAGCTTCATTTTTCTTGTATATCAAGTTATCGTCGGTAACATTCAAATCCCCTGCCTCTTGAGCTCTTTTGTCTGCGGTAGAACCAAAAGAAGCTTCTGGAATTTTCTCCGGACCCTGATTTTACAAAGAAAACATAAATTACAATGCACAAAAATCATCCAAAATACTTGAATCGAAAGGAACTAACCTGAGCAGATGGATCAAGAACCATTCTAGTGTCAGTAGAAGTTGTTGCATTCTCAGAAGAAGAAATCACAGGTCTAGGTGGTGAAGGAGTAGTCATTTTCGGCGTTCTTGGTCCACCTCGAACTCCAAAACTCTCACTTTCATCCGTGGTTTCTACACATTGCTTTTGTTGCTGATATGTAATCTTAGAAACAACAAATTCTCCAGTTTCCTCTTTCTCTGTTCCCAAGTGATACTGATGCAAAACCCAGTTATATTTCTCGGACTTTAATCCTCTCCTCGCGCTCTTATAGAGCACCATTATCTTCTTGCATCCCTTCTGGACTCCATTGATCATCACTGGTTTGGTTTTACCAGTCTTAAGCCATCGCACCGAGTCATCTTTCAGACCAGTTTGTGTGATTTTTCTCCTCTTTCTTTCCCCTGTTAGATATGCTTTCTCCGTCTTGTTAAAGAAGAAGACACTAGTTCCATCTTTGCTCACCCCTACAAACAAAAGACTCAACATTTTAACAAGTGACTGATTACTAATAAACACATTAACCCGATGAGCTCTAGATTACCAGGAAGGTTTTCAGGGTGAGTGTAGTTTATATCAGTGACGGATGAACACATAAAGTATTGGATAAGAGGATCTGGTTTCACGCCACTAGTCCCACAATGAGTTTCCAAATGTTCGATAATTTCTTCATCGGTTGGGTCGAACTTTACACCTTTAGGAAGGCCTGGCCATGGAGTCGGTACCTGAGAAATCACAATCCTAACTTAACTAAGTATTCACTTTAAACACAACTATAAAGCTCAGAGTTGTTACTAGCTAGTGTACAAAAATGTTCTTTACATTGCTGTTGTCAATGCGGTAAGAGCATTGAGGACAGTTGATATAAGCTCCACAATCTTTAATCTCCAAACCTGAAGACGCATTCTTTATATTCCTCGCAATCCACGGGCCATCCACAATCCAAGAAGCCCTGTGTTCAGTCACAAAAGTAAAGCCATATAAGGTTATTAACATCTCTACTTGTTCAAAGCAGTTCTAGGAACATGTTCTAATTTGTTTCAAGAATGTGTTGTCGGAAACAGACAGAGATTTCAAGAATTACTCGATATTTTTCTTAGATATTTAATTTGAAAACAGAGGAAAAATGTAGGTATATTGCCTAAAATAGAAAAAGAACAGCTAAAAATTTTGCATTTTTATTCCTAACCCAGCTTTAAAAAAATAAGAAGACTGGAGACAATTTTTTTGCAAATTAAAGACTTGAGACCTTTCTGGGCAGAAAAAGATTGATAACATAACCAAATCGGCTTAGAGTTTGGGTGAAATCATATGAACAAGATCTGAGATCTTAATAGATCTTGGCATTGATTTTGTAACATACCTCTCCATTATCTAACCTGGACAAGGAACGAACGAGAGAGCGAGGTTTATCCACTAGGCTAAGTAAAATAGGGTAGAGACTAGAGAGTTTGGAGCGGGAAGGCTGAGACTTAATGAGAGGTTCGTTTACTCCGAACTCAGCTTCGAGGAAAGCTTCTTGAGAACACAATCAGGCTCGGACAAATGACTTTAGCTTGACTACAGTTTGGTTCGGATGACAAACCTGAGATTTGTAAACAGTAGAGAGAGCTTCGGAAGTCGAGCTTAATGGAAATTCGTAAAATAAGTGTTTTTCTTGTAGGGCCCTGCTAACTTGATCGACAAGTTTAGATCCA
This sequence comes from Aurinia saxatilis, assembly GCA_900406295.1. Lineage (NCBI taxonomy): Eukaryota > Viridiplantae > Streptophyta > Magnoliopsida > Brassicales > Brassicaceae > Aurinia > Aurinia saxatilis. The sequence continues at coordinate 3,339 of OVAP01007368.1, forward strand.
TTATTTTAACCTTTAAATTTTTCACCTTAGCTTTCTACTGATTACAAGAAATTACCATGAACTTTAACTTAGTTGATACAAATTGACAGCATCTAGATCCTCTATAATATGGATGTTGACCAACAATCTTATTTCTTGTCAACATTTATCAATTAATGAAACTTGTTAAGAATATTTTAAACAAGTAACGAAAATGCAAGAATTACTTACTTGATATTTGTTTTTTTTGTTAACAACTTACTTGATATGGGAACTCGAACACCAAATCACACAGGAGAATTTTCTACAAATATATATATATATATATATATATATATATATATTATCAGTTGATCTATAAACTAAAGATACACACTAACTAAGTTGCTTATGGTGCTTAATTGCTTTGTTTTGGTTTATGTGTTTTTAGTTCCTTAATTATAATAAGATGCATACGATTTTTTAAAAAATTAGTTAAAAAAAAAAAAGAAAAGAAAAAAAAGAGGATATTTTTCAAATAATTAAACTCAACAAAATATTCTTACAAAGTTTCTAGATGTATAAAAAGAAAATATTTTGGGAATGTATTTTATTTACTTTCGTTGTGCGTGTCAAAATCTGAGTACAATTGTAATTATATGATTTCAGCTGCTAAACTGTGTATAAAAAAAATAACAAACGTATAAATACCAATTTGTATTTAAGATAACCAACAACAAAGTCGTTGTAGTATAGTGGTAAGTATTCCCGCCTGTCACGCGGGTGACCCGGGTTCGATCACCGGCAACGGCGAATTGTTTTTATTATCTTGCTTGAGTGGAATCTTTTTAGGCCCATATCGTTTGAAATATCTTTTCTTGTCCTCTTGCGAATCAATATAAATACAGTGTGTGTGACTGGGAAGGTGTTGACTATGTATATTTTCTTTTCATTTTGTCTTTACATAATGTAAATATCTATCTATTTCACACAAAAGTGTAACGTCCCACAGAGTTTTTCTCCCTTTAAAACTCAATGGAAAATCATATGATATGAATAGGAAACAAGTCAACCACCAAAATTTACACTACTGTGTCACACTGTCACACATTAGTAGGTTTAAAGCCAGAGACTATAAGCTTAATCCCTTAGAATCGAATCCAAGTAACATTCTAGTTCACCTAACCGGTCGACAAGAACCGGAGTTCATCCATACAGACCATACCATCTAATTGGCATGACGATTCAGTTAAGGAGTCACACGAGGAATTAGGACATTAAAGTTACTAACTTACTAATATTGATACAGGCAAGAGAGACAATGTTTCATGATGAAGACAATTCGATATTAAGACTGAGGTTTACTGAGTCACTGACTGTCACACAGATGGCAACATTACAAAATACTACAATTGCCAATCTCTCTGTGTTTAAGTCAGAAACTTAAAGAGTGCAATACCTCCAAACCAATCATTACAGATTTGTTTGAGGCATCATAGCTTTTTATCCATGGTTGAGACCGATGATGTTTGCAACTATTGGTTTCTATATGGATATGTAACAAAGATGTCAGGGTCACCCGTAAAGAACCTTACGGGGATCGAGCTGACCGCTGCAGTAGCTTGATGAGACGATAGAGAGTTCTTGTCTTCCCCTCCATTCTTCCCGTGGCTTCAGCAAAATCGGGGTTTCTATAGCACCAGAATCTACACAAAGCATTGTGGTGTAATCTTCATCCCCCATATCTGCAATACTCTTGGCCTTCTTGTCCCACGGGTTCCACACAACTGCTCACACAAAAAGTATAATATGAATTCATAAGATACAAATTTCACATCTTTTCGCTTATTGAATCATGCTGTGTGAAAAAGATCTCTATATGCACCTGCATTTGGCATGCCTTCCTTACGCAACTCGATGGTTCTCTTTCTCTCATGATCGATGATTGCAATCTTCGTTGGTGTGTTCAAGTACACTCTATCAATCTGCAGGGTTTACAGACTATACATTAGATTCTGTTTGTAGAGAGGGAGAGAGAAAGGTTTAAGCGAAAAAAACAAAGGCATGTGAGGGCATCACATACTTCCCCGTCAAAAGTAATTGCATCTGCCTGCTCTGTGAACCTTTCTCTACGGTTCAAGTTGTCCAGATAATCAAGTGTCTCCAGTCCCTCAACCCGAACTTCACTGCAAATTTGATGCCACGAGATGTTACTTAGACAAAAGGTACTATCAAAAGTTTCTCATGCACCTTCCTGGTGAAAACTTTGTTCAGAGCAAGGAGTGAAGAAAGTTGAAAAATACAACAGGTGTGATCATGATAATGAAGGCTTACCTTATGTCAGATACATATATGTAGTTGCGAAGTGCAAACATAAAGGAGAATGCCTTTGGGTCAGTGTTCCTCACACGTGGGATTATGGTAAGTTTGCCATGAGTGATTGATATGCGAACCCGAAGTTCAAAGCTGCGAGAAAGGAGACACAAGTGAATTGTCTATTAGGCCAAGAGATAATGAAATTAAAATGGACTAGCAGAAACATCAACTGTACACACCTATGAGGCCATGCCCTCAAATCATCTTCAGTAGACTTCAATATCAGATCAACAGTTGATTGCTGGTTAGCCGGAGGCAGAGGCGAAGGATCATTATCCAATGACCAAAATCTGTTCCTGGCAAATCCATGTCGCTCAAGTGAGCCGAAATTTGCAAACTGCAAACAAGATAGAATATGATTAATGGCGGCACAAAAAATACAGGGTAACAACATCACTACAGATCCCTAACCTGTGGGAAAGAGATAGGTAACCCTCCCCTGACCGGCTTAGATGGCTTCAATTGCGCCTAAACAAAACATAACAATTACAAAAACAGGGTTACAGAAACTTGAAACATCAGATTATCCGATACATGCAAGGAAGGAAAGCTAACTAAGAAGAAGAATGGACTCATCATTCACCTCTATCAACAAATCAAAGTCTATAGATAAGATAAATAAGACAAAAAAGCAAAGATCTTAAAACCAATCCGAGTTAATTCGAGTATACCTTGTTGCTCATATAAAGCAACTGCTCTCTCCTTTCATTCCTCCAAGAAATAACTTGTCCTCCATACAGTAGCACCTGAAAAAAACAAATCCACAACAAAAAATTGTAACTACACAACCACTGAGAGAGTTTTCACACTAATATTTTGACTGAGACTCCATCAAGCTAAAACCTTTTCTACTCCACACAAAATTAAAGAGACACAAACATCAAAATTCAGGACAAAAATTGTAAGAAGAGAAAAGCGTTTCAAACCTCAGCAGAGGATCCACCAGAATCGGTCAAAAGAATCTTGGAGGAGCCATCACGATCATTGACTAAATTCAAAGGCATAGGCTTTGGCCTTAACCTCGATCTCACAAATGGGTTCGCTTTCTTCCACTCCAGCTACACCACACACAAACAAACAAACCCAGATGCATGCGTTAACAAAAAGGGTCTTTTTAAATCACACAAACCAAAAAACCTTTAATCAGACTTATCATGATTTGTACCAAAACAAATATAAAATTGGGTACACGAAACGGAAAAGGCAAAAACTTTATACAAAAAAAAAAAAAAAATCAAATCCGCAAAATCAGTGGATGAAATCGAGAAAGATTTAAGAAATGAATCGAGAACTTGAGATTGATAAATTAAAATCTTAAATAAGCAGCTAGCACCGAACTAGAACGCGTTTCGTGAAGGATATGGAGACAGAGAAAACAGAGAGATCGAGAGTGATGAGAAACAATCGAGAGAGAGAGTAGTGGAAAATGCTGACCTTGACTGATTGTAAATGGCGATTTGGATTCTGAGGGAAATTGGGGTTTTGAGTCGACGAGAGAGCTTGAAGAAGAAGCAGAAGAGGAAGAAGAGCCTGTGCGCTTTTGTAGTTGTTCTCTGCACCAGCGTGAGCTCTGATACTGCCACGTGTCACTTTACTTAATATTTTTTCACTGAAAAGACAAATATACTTAATTATATATTTTTTAGGATTTTGTACATTGTGGATTCTTTTTTCTTTGCTATGATAAACATGAATGATTCAAACATAAATACATAATCAAGTTTTTGAATGGATTATTGTAATTGATTTGATGAGAATAGTTAAATAATTTCATATTTGAAAAAGGTTAATATGTGATCTAAGATTTTAACCTATAAGGTAATTCTTTTTCGAAACGGGAAACACTAATTCATGTGTTTTCTATGGAAAAAAAAGTATTATCCATCGTGTCTGTAATTTCTTCAACTATTTTGTTATTATATTTTACGTAAAATATCTCTCCTTAAAAAGATGATTAATTTTATAATAAAAAATAATTAAGTAAACAAACTACATTGTTACAATATTTATTGAGAAAAAAACAAAACACCCTACGTGAACAACGTTTTATTTTGTAACGTATTTATTAATATAATTTTTTAGGAAAAAACAAAATACGCTCAAAACGTGTAAAAGGAATCTTTCTTTTTGTAACGTCTTCGTTATATGTATTTTTTGGATGATATACATGGGTGTTGGGATCCCACAGTCAAATGTTAATATCAATGACAAACTGTACATAGAGTCGTCAAAACCATTATACGTAAGGTTTAAGGAAAAGATTGACCGAACAAAGAATCGTTAAACCACACCAACGAGGGGGTTATTGACACATGAATTCTTAAGGATTTGTAGAATTCTTAAAGACTATGGCTCTAACTGGTTATCACTATAAGAACGAAAGAAATGATGAAGAATAAGAATGAGAGGAATGAAAAAGAACAAAATTTGAGGAATGAAAGGGAATTGTAAAAAAAAAAGTGGTTCCTTTTGTTCCTCCTCGAATTTGATTGAGAATATTTTTGTTCAATAATTCTCTGCAGGAAAAGGAATGAAGAGGAACGCAGAGGAATCACAGGAATCAAAAGTTCCTTACAAATGGTGTAATACAAATGGTGTAATTCACAGTATTCCTCTTCATTCTTTTTTCTTTTAGTGGTCACCATTTGGAGCCTATGGTTATTAGTTTATGAATTTTAACAATCTTTATGAAATTCATCATTATTGGTTTGATGATTTAAAGATTCCATTCAAAATCTTTGGTTATTGGTAAAGGTTTTATTTTAATGATTCTATAATTCCCATAAAATCTATTGTTATTGGGATATGGATTCTTAACAATTTTACTTTTTAAGCACAATTTTTAAAATCTTAACAATATACATGAGATTTAAAAAATTCTTGAAAATACAACTCTTTGATAGATTTATCAAATACACAAAACTCTCTACAAACTTTTCAAAAATCTCTATAAACTTAACAAATTTCAAAATTTTATTAATCAACCAACTCTTCTAGAGTCCTACTCCCAATAACACCCCCAACCCCTCAATGATTCAAAGTTCAAAGACATAAAAAACAAAGAAAGGTGTAGATTATTGTAGAGGTGAATTCCTCGACGCTGTTGGCGTCGAAAAAACAAAAGGTTGAACAAAAAGCAAGAAAATGAGTTCGATGGGTAAGAATTCAAGTATTATTTACTATTGCGAGACGATAAATTTTTTGTTGTCACTTTCATCCATTGTTACCCTTTTATAGTCCTTGTTTCATTTATGATATCTTGCATTTACACTCAGGTTTCCTTTTAATTAACTCATTGATATCGAGATCGTCCATTACCTTTAGTAAGACTTTCAGTATGCCACATTTCTTAATGCACTTGGAGTTATGCCTCCCACAGTTACCCCCTCAATTTTTCAAATAGGTTTGACCTGTTTGAAGAATTTAAGTCGAGTGGGTGTCAATTCCTAGTTTAAATGAATTGTTTCCTTCTTTTGACGGTCCACTTTCTTTTTGTTTTTCGGAAACTTCTTGTTTTTCTATCTCAAAGCATTTCATTTTTTTGCCTATCTCTGCGATCTTGAACACGTCTTCTCAAATTCGAACTTTCATGGAAGAAATTTACCTTTGATGCAGAGAAATTATGGGCCTGGGACGGTACATGAATCCGTTAAGATCATGGTACCTGGTCCCGATGAAACTTTTGAAGAGGCTCCTTCTGGCTACTGTAATGCCTACCCGATATTTTCACGGGCTGCAGAGTTTTTTTCCTCTCACATGCCTCTTGACAAGGTATAAGGTCCCGATTGACCTTTGTTTGTCATAATTGTGCCTTAATTATATGCGATAGCTGCTCGGCTTAATGGTGTTAACCAAAAATTAAGGCCATACCCTTCGATTCAGTGATATATATATAGGGCATGACAAAGAAGAGGACCGGATCAGTTATCTTCAATAAAATTCCAAACATGGATGATAAGTGGTGGAAACCCTTCTTCTACGTCAAAATCGATGAATTTTCTCTAAGTCCCTTCCACGAGTCTTCCAGCCTGCTCCCGAGATGACCATCTTTTATACCTTTTTGAGTGATTACCTCAAAATTTTGTAACATCAGTTTGATAGAGTTTTTTTGACACTTTGAGAGACTATGATTGATGAGGAGAAGTTCGATTGAATGCTTTCGCCGAGTCTGTGGTCGTGAATCAGAGGCATGATAATTATTATGATGGTGATCTCTTCTCTTATTATACCTTGTTATTTTGTTGTTGATTCGTTTTTGCTCTTTTCTTTTTAAAGTGAGAACTTTATTTACGAGTTAGATCCTTGTTTTGGGGGGGGGGGGGGGAAAGGGNGGGGAGAATAGGTACCCAACACGCGCATAGGTCATCCATGAAGAAGAAGGGTTTGTTTCCTTCTTTGTTTTGTATATTGATCTGTCTCGAGTTATTGCTTGCTTATGGGTCTTTGCGGATTTGAAGTTGGACTCTCGTGAGTGAACTTGTGCCACCTTAAAAACAAATAAATTTTGTCCCTTAGCTTTTGTTTCTTCTTCGGGTCCCAACGAGAGAGATAACTCTTCAAAGAGAAATGAGGAGGAGGTGGAGGATGACATTCCTCTCACAAAGATACCGTGAACTGTTCCCCGCATATCTGACCCTCTCATTAGATCTCCATTCATTTGAGGTCAGCTCGGCTTATGCGATTTGAAAGGATTTCATATGATCCCGTATAATAGTCTTTCCTTCGTAAACCTGTAGTAAAAATTATTTATATCAATTATATGGATATTATCTTACCGCGGGGGTGAATAGGCTCGTTGCCGTTTCTTCTACTACACGGCCGATCTCCTCGGTCGTGTTTCTTGCTTGGTGCATATTTAAGTTGATTTATTTCAGATATGTTGCATGCTCCTCTGATGTTCTCCAAAATAGTTCAATCGTTAGGGGTTCTGGATTGTGCCCATGGATGTTGTTTTCATTACGACATTACCCATGCATGCGTTGGGGGGGGGGGAGCGGGTATTCCCTTCGTTGAAAACGGTTCAATTCCGGAGAAACAAATATTGAAAAAGCGAGGAAATGAGCTCGACGGGTAAGAAATTAAGTATTGTTTAGTGTTGCAAATGGAGAAAAAGTTATTGTTGAAAGAATAGATAGACCAGGCAGTATATATATCCAATACAGAACTCTG
>OVAP01007369.1:0-10840 GCA_900406295.1 Aurinia saxatilis
AAGTGTTGAGGTTAAGCGTATGCTTTTAATGATTTGAGACCAAGCTTTGTAGGGTATGTGGAGTATTTACAGGATACTTCTTAAAATACAAGCTAATGGCAAATCACCTTGTGAGTGTGAAATGGGGCCGTTTCTAGGAGAATGTATGTAAGGCTATATTTTCCAANGCTATATTTTCCAAATTCACTCATGATTAACCAGGTTTGTTCACGGCCAAAATGAACATAATAGAGAACCTATATTTTGTTAGAAAATGAAATTGTGTTATGGTTGTTGTCTAGGTTTACATAAAAGTCTGGGTAGTTCAAGACATCATGTTCATCTCCTGGTCGAGTAAATCCGACAGTTATTAACAATGAGTGGGTTCAAGGCTGAAAAATGCTACCAACTCATATACAATGAATTTTTTGTTTGTACTCTCAAAAGCCCTTTAGTTGAGTCTTGTCGAGTCTTATTTAGGAAGTCAAGTCTGTCAAGTTGGTCGAATTGTCTAGTGTCTAGATTCATTTCTATTCATGTGGGGGATTGTTGGAACCGTTTTGTCAAAACGGTATTTGTGTGAATGAGAAATGTTGGTCCGAAGTCAATGACTTGGAAAACTTGTAATGCTTAATTTGGCTAAGTAAAAAACTAGCAATTATCCAACGTTGGATACATGAGGTGAAAGTCTTCTTGTATATATAATGGATAAGTAAGAAAACACACTATAATGTATTAAAGCAAAATCTCATACTTGCGTGGGTACCGAAACGAGGAGAAACGGGCCGGACCACAATTGAGATTCAGATTAGGATTAAAATTTGGTATATGCATAGTAGGCCCAATGGCCTTTATCTTTGCAGCCAAATTATTATGAAATTTGTGATTAATTTAAATCATAAAGAAAATTATTCTAATTCAATGATAATCATACAAATGTACAAGTAACGTTTCTTTTGATTTATGTGTGAAAGCTGGAAAGGCATATACAATTAATATTTGTCTTAATGATACTAATGTGAGAATTAATGGTTAGCTTGAGAAAATCTTAAAAGCCATAGCTTTACGACTTCTCCAAAGAGCTGAGATCATTCATTCGATCAAATAGAAAAAAGAAAAAAAATCCTCACAAATTTAGTTGTTGAGTCTGAGAGTATACACTGTAATAAGGTTCGTTAGATTCTATTCTCCGGTGTTGAGAGCTAGAAACAAATACAGCAGTTGTATCATGGGATTCTTACCGCCATCAAAACCGTCACAATACGGGGCGTCTAAAGAATTAAGGAAAGAGATTCATATCTCGACTATGCTTTCCTCTTTTTCTCAAAAAGTTATTGGTATTGTATGGTGATTTTTGTTATATATTACTTTACATTTATCGGTTTGCCTCATTGTAGTATATATGGTCCTACAGATTCATCAAATCTCACACCAGAAAGCTTGTGTTAGTCATGGAATGAGTTGAAATTGGAAAAAATATGAAACGAAGTTACAGGGAAAAAATGAAATTTCATTTATGGCCTAAGCTAGTGAAGACTGAGGCAGACTAGCATTCAAACTTATTGAATGATTCACTTTCTAGAAATGAAAAAAATACAAAAAAATTGTTCAAGTTAAAGAGAGACGGACTGAGAGAGGAGGTATTATATTGTCATGTACGTAAGATAGATAAATGTAGAATCATAAATATTACAGTGAAGCAAACTGATAAAATGTAAAGTAGTACATAATAAAATAACAAATTTGTGAGGAATTATTCTCTGGTTTTTAATCGAATGAATCTGTATAACTATGGAGAAGTGCCAAAAACTATGACTTTTAAGCTTTCCTCGTCGGACCAATTATCCATTGATTTTGATTTTCATGAATAGTCATTACAATAAAACAATTTTGCTAAAACACAATCAATTTGAGTGGTATGCTATTTGATTATTATTGAATTACATTAGAACCTTTATAAATTAATATTCTATATATTAAGAATCATTATAAATTAATAAAAAATTTGATCCCAAATTTGGCCAGCGTAAAAATTGACGAAATTTGATGAGATAATAAAATTATACTTTTTTGAAACTCTAGTGTAAAATATGGTCATAATAATAATATAAATTAATAGTTGTAAATCTTACATCCATATATAATACACTAGGGGTTGATCCGCGCTACGCGCGGATTGTGTTAATTTTATTTGTTTCATTTGATTTGTTCTTGAGATAACAATGTCCCAAAAATATTTTGGTAATTGTAATATAGTTTTGGAATATTTTTTCTCATATTATTTTAAGTTTTTTAATGATATATAGTTTTTACAATTTACTATTTGACAATGTATTGTATGACCGTAAATTTGATATAATAGAAATTTTTATCATTATATCTACCCTACGTCAATTTGCTAAGATGTTTAATCATTGTTTTAGTTGATCATGAATTTTGTTTATTTATAATTTTAATTCCTATATTTATTAATATGAATATTGGTTAAGTCAATAATTTATCATTTGTGTTTGATAAGATAATTAATTATTTCTAAATGCATTGTCTAATATCCTATTAGAAATTAAAATCATTATTTAGTTTCTTACTACCATGAAAATTTTAAATATTTGCTAATCATTTTGATATTTGTAATTATTTTAAAAATCATTTTTGACATATTTAAATTTGTTCAATATATGTCGTCTGGGACACCAAAAGATTGATTATCTCTATAGTCATTTTCCATTAATTTTTGTTATATTGTTTCCCTAAGTTTTGAAGATTTTTTCGCTTCCCACTTTGTTTCAATTTAACCGCAGTGTATTAACAATATATTGATATATGAATGGATACATATCAAATAGAGTTATATTATTATGGGGGTTAACCACATATACCAATTTTTCATACCATTAATCACATATACCCACTTTACTTCCATTTAGTCACATTCTCTTATAAAAAGTCTAAAATACTATTATTTAAATATTAACTATTTATAGGGTTTTAGGGTTTAGATTCTCGGGTTTAGGGTTTCAAAACCCTAAAACATAAAATCTTAAACCCCAAAAAGTCTTTCCACCCTTAATAAACCCCCTAAAATCTAAACTCTAAATCCTAACAATTAAATCCTAACATATGGAAATCTAGGAATAACAGGATCTTTCGGGGTTTGGAGTTTGATACTATGGAAGTATCAAGATTGGTAGATCGGGACAGTTCGGCTTGGCAAGAGGCTCAAATTTTCGACCAATCGGTTCAACCAAGGCTCCCCTCAGAGAACCGAGGAGGGACAACTACGTATTGTCAAGTGGATGGCTCGTGGAGTAACACGGGGCGAACTTCGGGTCTGGGATGGATCTACATCCATGAAGGTCGTATCACACTATTGGGAGGCAAAGGAATCCGACGAAGTCTGTCTCCACTGCATGTATGGAGAAGTCATATTATGGTATGGTGTGAGAAGGACATCATTTTGTGTAAAAGGCGTTGTGTAATTGTTCTGTTTCTCTCTATGTAGAGCTTTAGTGCAGTTTTAGTTTATTATTAATGTCATCACTTGCAGAGTTTTATTAACATTATATCTGTTTCTGTTTGTTATTCTTTATTCAAACTATCCCACGACCAATTTTGTTTTCTTTCTTTTTTTTTTTGCTAAAAAGTTATAAGATTGATAAGAATCTTATAAGTTTTATAAAGTAATTGTAAGCCAATTGTAAGCCTTTTATAAGGCATTTATAATCATTTTAGAAGGTAATTATAAGTTCATATAAGCCAATTATTAGATATTTATAATCTAAAAAACTGAAAGTTATTATAAGATATTATAGGTAAATTCTAAAGAAAATAAAAGAAAATTATAGAAAAATTATAAGAAAAAAATCCACAAGTTTCTCTCAGCTCCAAGATGATAACAAGAACAGCAAAACTTCATCTTCTATGTTTTACTTCAACAAACAAGAAAGATTAGAGTAAGAGCAAGTAATCTCTGCAACTTTGCTGGAAAAATGAAGTTTCAATACTTTGTCATTTTATTTTTCTATGGGATAATGAAGATCACAGTGAACGAAGACCGTGTGGTCAAGGAATATAATGAAACGACAAGAGTTGATGAGTATTTGTAGCCCATTATGAGGTTAATTACCTTGATTTTATATAGTAAGTCAAACTGAACTTTTGTTTGTGCATTGAAATTAATATGATATAATAATAAATTTAGAGGCACTAGGGAATGTCTTCTAATATTTTTTTATAAAAATTTACTAAGACATATAAATGTTTAAGACATTTCTAAGATATTTATAAGATGTTTCTAAGACATTTCTAAGATGTTTAGAATTGCTTTATAAATATTTTAGAAGTTTTGTAAGACTTAGAAATATCTTATAAGTACCTTAGAACTATCTTATAAATACTATAGAAATACCTTAGAAATATTTTATAAATATCTAGAAATTTTTTGTTTTAGATGTGTCTTATGAATGTCTTAAAAGTAATACATTCCAAGATTCTCTCAAACGAACTCAATGAAGTAAACATGTATATGTGTTATGCGTACATGTAGAAACGTATATGTGTCATCAAGCTACAAACAGAACTTAACTCTCTTCACGACCTACAAATAGAAGCACAAGCAACATGCCAATATGTATGAACGTTGACACTGCATTTGATTTGAAATCAAACTGTATTCGATGAACAGACACTATAGCAGTTTCGTCAAATAACATAACCAAAAGAAGACAATTGAAACTAGTCACAAGAAAGCATTAAATTCATCTGAGTTTAAACTACCTAGAATCTTGAAGATCCTCTGTTTCTCTGTACACATTTCATCTAACTTTGAACACTTGTCACATGTAATAGTCTGTTTGAAATGACAAAGTTCATGATTTTTCTTAAACTATTTCAATAAAGTGAATTATCTTCATGAGACACTGATCTCTTCACAAGTTTAGCCCATGATTCGGTTGTCTCATGGATGATCTTCAAAGCATACTCCTGTAAGCACACATTAACTTCACGAGTGTAATAAATAGTGTACTAAGAAAGACAGTAACAAGAAACCATCTAATGTGCAAAAATTAGTCTGAAACAAAAGTACAAGATATTAAACAGATAAGGAGAATCCAAACATGAACACATACCAAAAACGAAGAGAAATAGAAGGCAAAGGAGAATCCATGATTGACTCCTTTCGACTACCAATAACGACGACTTCAATGAACTCAGACTCAACGAATTCAAAAGCATTTATAGCAAATCTCTTTAAGACCAAAGTCCAATGCTTGAAGGCACTGTGGCTCCCATAGTCTCTATCAACAAGGTAATAAAGTCCAATGCTTCCCCAGCAGCCGAGACAGGAAGAGACGATGAGTAAGAAGAAGAAGAAGCCCTTCCTGATCCAAACCCTAACATACCAATCGACATGTACTAATCATTTGCACAGATCCGTGCATCATCCATGACCAATTAGTGTAAATATTTTTGCTCCATCGACACACATACAAAAGAAAAGAGAAAAGAGATGCAAACCTTCCAAAGCTAATCTCTGAGCATCTTTCCGAGAGAGAGAGAACTCACTGAATCACATGTCCTTTGAATTGCTTCGTCGACTATGATCTTCGTGCCGAGTTGCAAAGCGAGAAACGTTGCCGAGTCACAAAGAAACTCGAAGCCGATTTGAAGATGTTGAATCCGAAATCAGGGATTGCATNTCGAGTCACAGAGAAACTCGAAGCCGATTTGAAGATTTTGAATCCGAAATCAGGGATTGCATCATTAAGTTTTTGATGAGTTGGGGAGGAAATCGACGGAGTTTGGGGATTTGGTGACTTTCTTCATCAAGATGGAGAAGTCGGAGCTTCCTTCTCCCTTCTTCGCTCCAAGTGCTTTGCCCATGCCTCGGGAGCACCATTCGCTTTGTCCTCTCCACGGTGGCTTGGTCATCGAATCCAGATTCGTCGACGGCGAGGATAAATCGGCTGTTAATTGGGTGGATGAGACATCGACTGGATAAATTGATTACGAAAGAAACTGCCGTCCCCAAAGAGAGAGAAGGAGAGGAGAGGGCTAGTTTGGACTTTTTAATGTTTTAAGGTTATTAAAAAAAAGGATTGGTTATATGTGATTAAGGGTAAAAAAAAATTGGGTATATGTGATTAAGCCCCAAGAAAAAGACTGGTGGATATATGTCGTTAATGGGTATAGAAAAGTGGATATATGTGTGATTCTCTCTATTATTATAGTTTGTTTCTTTTAGTCAATTTAGTTTATCATAATATTTAAATATATTGACATAAACTTTCATTAATTTAGTAGTTTATGATTTGTGTAGTATAGAAAAAAAACAAATGTTTAAAAATATAACATTATTTTAAATTAAACTTAGTGTTTTTTTTAATAACCATCAATTGTGAAATGGTTGCCAAGTTTTTTCTATATTGATGGTTAATATTTTTGTTTTGTAAAATATCTAATATGTTTCACACGATTAAATGCTTTTCTTATCAGAGAGTGTCATTCGGAGTTTCAAAATATCTTTTCTCTCTTCCCAATTACATGAGTCAATAGTGGAATTTTGAGTTTGGAAAATTGACGGAGATAAGAAGATGTGGTTATTTACAAATTTTATTTTGTTTTCTCGTGTTTTTAAGATTGTCCACCTTCCCTATTATTCTTGTTATGGTTAAATCAAAGATTTTTTTATAACGGTTCTAAATGTATAAATCAGAATATCGGATTAACTGATTTCATTATGTGTGATTTTTTATTTCTGTACTGAAAGAGTTTAATATAAATATTTATTTCAAGTCATAAGATGAATATTAATAAAATACTTAATTTTATATTTTTAAATTAAATATTAATATGATTTCTACCATTTTACAATTGATATCATGAATGACTTTTGAAATTCCTTGTGTAACTAAATGCACTGAAACTAAACAGGTAATTAATATGTGAAGTATATATTAAATCAAAAAAATTTTATAACGGTTCTAAATTTATAAATCAGAATATCGGATTAACTGATTTTAGTGTGTGTGATTTTTGAGTTTTGTATCGAAAGAGTTTAATATAAATATTTATTTCAAGTCATAAGATGAATATTAATAAAATACTTAATTTTATATTTTTAATTTGAATATTAATATGATTTATACTATTTTACAATTGATATCATGAATGACTTTTGAAATTCTTTTTGTAACTAAATGCACTAAAACTAAATAGGTAATTAATATGTGAAGTATATATTAAATTAATTATTTTTATCAAAATTATATATTGAAAAATTTGGAATGATGTAGCACACATGTGATTGATGAGGTGTCTTCACCAAAAGAGAGAAAAGCTTACTTTATATATGTAGATGAGATGATTTATTAATGTTTTACTTTAATATTTTAAGTTTTTTCAAAAATCTAGAATCTTATTGGAACAAATCTGTAGTTATATATATTGCATCAAAAGATGTATGCCATTACCATTTTGATATGAATCGTTTTTAAAAAAAAAGAATTTTAGACGTGATAATTATTTTTTATAATTAAATATTTTTAGATATATTGTTATCTCATTTTGAGAGAGATGTGTAATGGTTTATCATTTTTAAATAACTACAAAGTTGTAAATCTTACATCCATATATAATACATGAGATGGTTTATTAATGTATGACTTTAATATTTTAAGTTTTTTCAAAAATCTAGAATCTTATTGGAACAAATATGTAGTTAATTATTTTGCATCAAAAGATGTATGCCATTACTATTTTGATATGAATCGTTTAAAAAACAAAAATTAGACGTGATGTTAGAAGGCTTGCTAAACCCTACTTTGTATCCTATATATATCTTGTATCTCGTGGAATAATTAGATAACTATATTATTCACAACATTATCAGTACGAAATCTTAACCATCTAAACAAAGAAACCCAATAACCAAACAAAACTTTCACGATCACTACATCAAACCCATCACGATCACCGTCTCTGATTTCAGATTGATAGTGTTTTTATCAAGATAAGTATTGTGATTTATTACTGCAAATATTTTTACCTTGGAATTGTTATTAATTATTTTTTGTATGTTTGACAAGGAATCTCATTCTATTGCTTTGACACATCCCAGTTTTTCAATTCATGCTGTCTCCATCGAGATAAGTAAATTTGTGTTTTCATATTTTAATGATTTATAATTATGAAAATCGAGTATAATTATGTAAACATGAGTTATTTACATACTGATAACCATGATTCCTCTTGCCTATAGCGTTCGTGGAGAAATACTTCTATTATCTCTTTTTGCTTAATTGTTTATTACAAGATTATTCTATTGTATTTATTGGTTTATAAAGATGTGGCATGTTAGATTTGATTATGTGTAAGTTCGACACATATTTAATGTTACAATATCGCCACCCTGATTAAAATGTAGTCAAACTTTTGTATATTACTCATGATTTTCTTGTATTCATATCGTATGGTTAACTATATTATTGACAGAGTACAAAGAAATCTTCACAAAACTTTATGATGAGATTTAATTGGAGATGGATAAACCCAAAGTTTTAGCATCTCGAGGGGGAGAATAGAAAAATCTCATATAGACAAAAAGTGACATATCAGACAATGTATGATCACTCGAATGTGACATGAAGACTACCTGAAGTATGTGAATATTCAAAAGTATTTTATAATGTTTCATTAAGAATAAGAAAAGGAATGAGTGTTTGATGAGAAATTGGAATAAAGTCCAACTAGTTATGGTGCATTCCGTGATGATGTGATGTCTCATAAGTGAGAAAAGCTTGCCAAAGAAGTGTTTGTAAATACCATGTGGATATGGTCAAACTGAATTCATTATTCCACCAGAAGTGGGAAATAAATATGGCAAAGATACCATGGTTCAGATAATACAACTCACTTGGAATTTCATGATTTTATTGTTTGCATGATTTATATTTATGCGTTTTATGAATTATTTTAGATTATTTTATTACGTTATTTTTATGTATTTGTTATTTTAAAAATGAGATAAAATGTAACCAGAAGTTTACGAAAAATTCAAAGTAAACTAGAAGTTTACAGCGAAAGCTTATTAATGAAGAGAAAACTAGAAGTTTACCAAAATTTAATCATTTGGTTTAACCAGACTGATCATCCTGGTTTAATGATGCGGTAATATAATGAAAAAACAATCATGTAGACATTTAGTGAAGAAGATTCTTCCTAATAATTTCTTATATAAACTTTGTTCAGAAGACAAGTCGATGATGTGGCTTTTACCAGCCAAATAATTTGGAACTTGTACAAAAAAAAATGTTTATGGGCTGATCACCCACCATATGAAATTTTAGTTGCTTTGTGGTCCTAATAGAGACATCGAGTTGATGGACGTATTGGCTCGATGGTCATATAGTTGATGGACACATCTACTAGATTCCACATTTATGTTCGATAATGCTAGTGAATTAACGTCTCAAGTGTTAAACATCCCGAAGCTTATGTTTAAACACAAAATGATTTAAGTGATTCACATCAAAGCCAATGAGAAAAACAGCTGGAGAAAAAATAATTAGTTGCAATGAATTATCAATGATCCTCGTACTAAGGAATGTGAACATTAGAAGTCCAAAAGATAATTCAGAGCATAGTGTAACAACGGCTAGATGCTTTTGCTGACCTAAATTAAGTGCCAAAGTCACATATACCAGCTGTAAATGCTCCAATTAGAATTGATGTCCTGGAATAACAATATTCAACTGCTAGTGAGTCAAAAGATCGCATGAAGTGTGATAAATCCATTGGTTCCATACATAAAAATCCTCGGAAAATAAAAAGAGCGTAACTAAATTGACCAGATTGAGGAAGAAAATATTATAAGGGGTCTCCAGAAGAGACTGAATGATCTCGAGAAGAGACGTAAACATGACAGAAAGAAATTCAGGTACCTGACAAAGAAAAGAAAAATCTAGCTAGTTATGTCATGTTCGGAATTATGGAACCGAAAAGCAAATCGACGTCGTAATATTTTGCATGCTATAGCAGTTGATATGAAGGAAAAGAAAGAGGATCATGAAAGAAAATCTATTGAAACGTGTACACAAAATTTTGATTGGCCAAAATGGAAATAAAGAAATAGAGCCAATAGTGAACAGTGGGAAATAGACAAAAATATTATAATCTCTAGTAGAGATGTCTTTTGACCAGTAGTTCATACACTATAAGTGTAAAATGGGTGGAATATATAATGAAAATGATGAAATTGTAAGATATAAGCACATTTGATGTTATGTTGAAAAGATCATGGGAGGTTTTTTCATGTGAATGCTCATGACATACACTTGGTCTTGAAGTACATTCTTAAATAGATATGAAAGCTAATTTATGATTTCTTTTATGATCGAAAGTTGTAATTTTATATGAGAAGAAGGAAAGTTAAGTTGGTAGTTTTCTCATGATGAGGGTGAATAACTAATATGTATCAAACAAATGTTTAAGAGATTGTAGGTAAAAGAAAATCTGAACCGAAAGTTCAAATGCAATAAAATATCTCTTATGCGAAAGGGATGATATGGACTAGAAGTCCACGAGGAAATCATATAATAATCATACAGTTTTTTTTCTCATTAAGACTATGTTTATCTCAATCCCAAAGTTGGTATATATATATGTTCGAAATGCATCTCTTGAAGGAGATGCTTTCGAGGGAAAGAATACATATATATATGGTTGTACTCTTTTTCCTTATCACGGTTTTTATCCCATGAGGTTTTTCTATGACAAAGTTTTAACGAGGCAACAAAACATGTAAGTGATAGACACTTGATATATTGCGTTTTTAACTCGTTCTAACCCCGGTTTTAAACTA
>OVAP01007370.1:0-10840 GCA_900406295.1 Aurinia saxatilis
AAAATGAATGTAAAATAGCTATGAAATCAGTCCTAAAATGCAACATATCATCGTGCGTAGCGCGAGTAAATACCTAGTGCTAATAATGACAAGTGTTGACAAGAAATAAAAGAGGAAATGGGATCTACAACATGGGAAAATGACACAATAAATTCATCAATTTCATGTGTCTTTTTATCTCCTTGACGTGTGCATTTTATGGTAGTTTTTCTTTCTTAAAGAAAAGATAATAATTTTGTAATAGTAAGAGAAGAGGTTAAACTTGTACTTTCATCAGTTGCCTTAATATGTGTGAAATCCTCAAAACATACATCTTTTAGAAACAGAGGGAGTATATATGTTTCTTTGCTTTTGATTCTTGCATTTAATCCTCCAATTTGCTAATGATTGATCTATTAAATATTGAGAACGACCATTATCAATGAAGGATTTTCGGTTATACATATTTGAACAAAATGCCATTTTGACTCATTACCAACAGTTGGAACTGTTTTTTTTCTCGTTTCACTAGTCTTTAACTTCCCAAATGCTCTTCGTTTTCCTTCTCTCTCAAAAAAGTTTGTACTAGATTATTTGCCCGCACCTTGTACGGGCTTTGATATTCATTCTTATGCCTTATTTAATGTATTAATATTTTAGAATGAAAGATTGTAAAAGAAAATGAAATGTTCATAACATCTGAAAAAGAGAACAAATATTCATCATTAGACAGAATTTCTAAACTAAGAAAGACTATAAAAAACTTCCTTGAAGATGACATTCGTAATTCGTTTATGAACTTTTCCATCCTTGTCTATTAAAATTTGTATGTCGGATCTTGATTTCACTCTTGAAAGTGCAACATATAATTGTCCGTGGAAAGTATTAGTGGCCCGCACCTTGTGCTGACTATATTTTTAATTTTTATTTTATACTTAATGTAAAATGATTAATTACAGTATGTAATCGTAAGAATGAATACCCGTGAATAAAAATGATATTTGGAATCTTTTAAGTAATGACTTATGTATGCCCGTGGATTTTACTCTAACAAAAATAGAAGAACATGTGTGGATTTTAATTTTTTAAAAACATAACAATTAAGTAATGGTTTATATATGTCTGTGGATATTACTCTAACAAAAATCCATGAATAAAAATCATAAGAATTAAGTAATGGCTTGTGTATGCCCGTGAAGTTTACTCTAACAAAAATCCAAGAACATGTGTGGATTTAAAAATAACAGCTAAGTAATGGCTTATGTATGCCCGTGTATTTTAGTCTAACAAAAATCCAAGAACATGTGTTGATTTTAATTTTGTTTTTAAAACATAACAATTGTCGGAAAAAAACATATCAATTAAGTAATGACTTATGTATGCTCGTCGATTTTACTCTAACAAAAATCTAAGAACATTTGTAGATTTTAATTAAAAAAATATAACAATTAAGTAATGACTTATGTATACCCGTCAATTTTACTCTAACAAAAATCCAAGAACATTTGTGGATTTTAATTAAAAAAACATAACAATTAAGTAATGACTTAAGAAATATTCAATAGTAAACTATAGTAGATTTTTTTCATAGACTGTATTTGATTCTTAAAGAAATAAAAATTCTCTCATATGTCCAAAAATTAAAAAAAATATATCTTGCACCTATGAAATCAAAACTGAAATTAGGGTTTTAAGAGAAAAAAAAACTTTTATGCTATTTTTCTCTCCTCGTGCCATTTTCGGAAGGTAAATTTGCAAAAACAATCGAGTTGAATAGTTATTTTGCACGGTTTAGTTGAGTTGAAGGTTTGCTTTGCATTTTTCCAATGTCGAGGGTAAACTTGCAAAAAAAAAAAAAAAAAAATCGAGTTGAAAGATTTTTTTTGCATTAAACCCAAAACAAACTTATAAAAAATCAGTCATATTTGAAGTTTCATGATCAATTCGAAAAAACGTACATATACCAAATCGTTAATTAATAATAGAAATATTCAACATGTGCATTTGAAGAATGATTGACATGTTCCTTTTTACTTGGCAATATAATTTATATCTATATTACAATATGAGTTAATCACCTAAATTACATTATGCTTTTATATATATCACAATATGAGAAACATAATTGGTATTCACAAACTTTTTTATATATGCGGTAAAATCTAGTGGGCATTGAATATATAAAAGGAAATAACAAAAAATTTGTTTTAGTTATTCTAAAACTCTTATATCTACATAAATGTTCTAATGATTAAAAAAAAAATCATGTAGAACAATAGAATAATAGATACAAATTTTTAGAGAAGCAAAACTGGTCCAATAATCACAATTGTTTTTAATATTATTATGAAATCAATATATATATTAGATGCATATATTGATTTCATAATAATGATAAAAAAAGCATGTAGATTCTACATAAATGTTCTAATGATTAAACTATATATATATATATATATATATATGATTACTGGTCCGGTTTTGCTTTTCCTAATCACTTTTGTTTCGTGTTTTTGAATTTTTTGCTGACTCTAGCATATTTTGGATCCAGCCGATCAAGCTTTAAAGCTGAATGAAAGACAAAGAACTACTTGTCTTGCATTTTTTCATTTCCATGTCGACAAACAATAACCAAAGTTAAACCGCAGTCCAAAAACCAGCAATATAAACAACAAATAAGCTCTTGAGAACACCACCTTATGAATGACAGAGTGTTTGATTTCATTGGGAAGAAGATCAAATGCAGAAACTGATTCATATACCAAGCATAATGAGCGAACAGGGGAGTGGTGATTTAGTAATTGTTATACCTTCGAGCTTTAGCATCACAAAGCCAACAGTGAACTCCACAACGTCCGATTAAGAACCAGAGGATGTGTTTGAAACAAAAAAAAACCTCTGCAGTTGGCAAAGAATCAAATGAGTGACAAAATGAGATCAATGCCAAAATCAAGATACATATTCTTAAGGTATCAAACTGATCATTATTTTAATAAACTCACATCATTCTACCTTTAAATGTGGTTTTAGTGAACCAAGTGTTTCCAGGTTTGGTTATTTCCACCTCCAATCTAATAGAGGGATGAGTAAAGGCTGGTTGAAAAAGTCTCAAATGATTGGCAAAGGGTTCGATCAATCTCGAAGCTAGATCCCTATCTCTTTGTTGCTTGATACAAACCCATAAAATACATTAGTTACAAAAACTATACAAATCTCTTCTTTCTGGCCTGCGATTAATTTTAGTTACAAAAACAAACCATAAAAAAAAGTGATAAGTTTTTTCATGCATTCTATCGAGCACCTTGTATGCTAATTGTTGTAAAGTTTGTCAAAACAAAAGAAATCACAAAGGATAACCAAAGACATTACTTTAAAACAATGAGATATCTTAAGACTCAAAACCCAAATGAAACTTAAGAGTCAAATGTTACCATAATACTCTATCCAAAACAAGTCTCAACGGAACAATGAATTGTACACAAACAAAAACTTAATCAATTTATTGACCAAACAGTGTTTAGGCTGTATGTGATGCTTCTAAAACTAAAGGATCAAACCGAGCCAAGTTTACAACTATACCTGCAATCCAAGCTCTCGGCAAGCATCCTCGTATTTTGTTGCTGAGAGTGCAACGCTCCTTTTAATATCAGTTTCTTTACTATCAAATTCTGCCATTGTTTCTGAACCTTTTGCACATGCTTTGTCAAATATGGGCTTCATGGTTGCAAGAAAAATCATTAGCAAATGCCAAAAGTAGAGAGAGAGACTCTAGGTACACCATTTCTCCTGAATCAAAGCTAGAAACCAATTTACATTTCGTAACTGACATTTTTTTAATGATTATTTGAGCTGCCTCCCCAAGATAATTGCCAATAACAGAGGATTTTTCATAACTCTGCAGCACAGTTGAAAGAGTCAAGTCAACATAGAGAAAAAACATAAGAAGCATAACAGACCTTTTGAAGATTTTGAAGAGACCCGTCGACGAAACCCGTTGCAATGGCCACCACGTTCTTCAAGGTCCCACACAACTCCACTCCTTCAACATCATGGACCTGTTTTTAGCACAAACTTTGTTGTTTCTATTTGGAATTTTGGGTCACATTGAGCAACCCTCGATGGCAATAATTTAGCTGTTTAAAAACCGGAAAATAAACCAAAAAAGCATGAGATTTTTTTACTGACGTAATTTACCAGTTTTTATTATAATAAACATATGTTTATTATATTTTAGAGTCTATATACTAATATTAGAGTCCAAGTGAGTTATTTTAGGTGTATGAAATAGTTTTGGAGCTTTGGAAGGATCTAGACAAATTATGGAACAAAAAGGAAGCTTGAGAAGACAAAAAGGAAACGAAAAAAATGGCAAAAACAGAGGAGGACACCATCCTGGTGTCGATCGACACGAGTCATATATTTTCTGAATTTCCTTAAATCTCAAGATGATGATTTATACCAATTCTTTTATACAAATTCCCTAATTCTAAAATACATCCTACACCCTATAAATACTTTTTATACAGTCATTGTTTAGGCTTATGCATTATTTACTTTAGAGAGATTTTGTAAGGGAGAGAAGTATCTTTTGAACCTTTTTCTCATCTTTTCTCCTTGATTAATTAATGCTTTTTTTAATTAATTGCTTGATGTTTTGCTTAGCTATGTCTGAGTAGATCTTTTGTTAGACTTAGGGTTCATGGGGTTTAGATGGAGAATTGATGGACATATGGTGAATTTAGGTTGAACCTTAAATTCTTCCTCTAGATTAAGTTTAATGCTAGCTCTTGACTGATCACCTAGAGTCTAGAGCATATGTTAATTATTATACATGAAAGTGTTAGTAATTGCTGGAACAAATCTTAGTAGGAGTAGATTATCTATTCACAAAGGAATTTGGTTTAGATAGTTTATGAACAATTGAACATAGGTTTAATGCATGATTAATCCCTTAGAACTTACAAAGGAATTTGGTTTGCTAGGGTTTAATCATAGATTGAATGCTCAATGGAAGTTGGTATGCATTACTTTAGGTTCCATGTTCAAGAATTAAGTTGGTACCTGAATTTCCCGTGCAGTGTCGATCGACACTCGACACGTCTGGTTGCTATTTTGAGTCTAAATCTGAAGTCCCAAAAGTCTAGGCTTGCCTTTAATTGTTTACCCCCCCCCAAAAAAAAATCTGTTAGTTATTGATAATTAGTGATTAAAATCCTCTGTCCTATAATTTATTTAGAGTTTATTAATTTAGTTTTCAATTTATTGGTCTTTGTGGATTTGATACCTTAAGTACTATAATTGATAATGGTTGTGCACTTGCGGTTAGAATACATCGGGTAAAACTTTGTGTATCAAGTTTTTGGCGCCGTTGCCGGGGACCAATTAAAACTTGCATACTAGTTTATTGAATTCTACTTTAGTTTTAGGTTTTTTATTTGCTTCTTTTCTTTAGTTTTGTTTTATTTTTATTTACTAACTAGTTTCTATTTGGTTTTTCTCTTTGGTGTTTCAGGTTTATACACTTGAAGAGTGACGGTTTTGAAGAGCTTTTAGACCACACCGAGTTAGAAATAATTGAGAGAGACAAGCGCAAGGCAACTCAAAAACAGCAACGGGAGAGAACAACAACAACAACAATGCTGCACTTCTTGAGGAGATGAGAAAGATGCAAGAGGAAATTCCACAACTACGCACCGCCAATCCCCAACAAGCTGTCACCATTGGAGCTTCGGAGACTCCACATTTCTTCTACTCAAAACAGGCAGACATATGTCCCGCTTGTGTTCTTGGCCAAAGCAATGAAGTCACACCTCAAATGATTGCTTTGGTGAAGCAACATCGGTTCTAAGGCCATGATCATGAGAATTCGATGGACCATATCGATGACTACGAGAGGATGTCCAACATTATCACCACTGGCTCGCCAAGTGACTACAGCATGTGCAGGCTTTTCCCCTTTTCACTTACCGATAAGGCAGAAAAATGGCTCAAGGCTTTACCTCCAACATCTCTTCGGACGTGGGAAGAGATTAGAGTTTAGACCACTTCTTCACAAAAAGTCTAAGACAATGGCCTTGAAGAATAGGATCACCAATTTTCAGCAAATATCCGGTGAGTCTTTTTGTGAAGAATGGGAGAGATTCAAGGAGTATAAGATGGAGTGCCCTCATCATGGCTACAACGATGAGCAACTACTAGGCCTCTTCTACGATGGTGTCAATTGGGATTACAAGACCGCACTCAACTCGGCCCGCAATGGTGACTTCATGACACAAACCAAGGAAGGTGCTTACAAGTTGATTGAGAACTTGGCGGCTAGCTCTTACAATAGAGGAGGAATGGAATATGATAGGTGCAAGAAAGTGAATTCCGTTGAGTCTTAAAGGATCAAGGAGCTGCATCAAAAGATTGACTTTATGATGAAAGCCACTAAGAAGAGTGACTCTTTTGCTGGAATTGAAAACACAAAGGAGGAAGTCGAAGAGGAAGATGTGAATTATGTTGGTGGCAACTATGGGCAGAAATTCCCATTCAACAATGGCCAATNTACCGTTTAATGGTGGATATCAGAAAACGATCGGTGAATGAAGGAACTATGAGAGCACATCTTACAACTCTCCAAAGGCTCAAGACGATAAGATAAAGCCGATGTTCGAGCAACTCCTTAAAGGTCAACAAAATATGATGGTGGGATTCAATGGAAATATTGATGATATCTACACCAACTTGAATGTAAAGATCGAGCAGCTGGCTTCTCATCTTAAGAAGACTGATCTTAATGTAGCTCAAACGGCCGAAGCGGTACGAAGGCAAGAAGGATTCCTTCCGGCAAAGACGGATCAAAACCCTAAGGATTTTGTACATGCAATCAGCCTGGACGATGGAGAAGAAGAGGAACCAATACCTGCCAGGATTAATGACCAAGAGATGGTGAAAATTGGAGAATGGGATGCAGACGATGATACTTTGTGACAAAAACAGAGCAGTATTGACACTCACCTAGTGTCGATCGACACCACACGAGAATTCACACAACGGAGTCTGTTTTTGAAGTTGGTGTCGAACAACACCAAAGATAGTGTTTGTTCGACACCCATTTATGTCGACGCTCAATACGGTTGTCTGTCGAGCTCCTCTAGATACGAGCTCGATACCTCTCGAGATGAAACTCAGGAATGCATGGTGTCGATCGACACCACTAAGAGTGTTGATCGACACCCAGACTAAGCAGAGACAAGTTTCCTCGATCATTCTGTTTTGGCATCCAAACGCGCCTATCAACCTAGAATCCCTTACCCCCAATATCCTAGGAAGTCTGAAAAGGAACAAGAGAAGCAAAATTGAAGCTCGACGGCAAGCCATCTTACGGAATGTGATCAAGGATTCTCCTTCTTATAGTTTTATCAAGAACTCACCAGTCATTAAAGGTTTCATTAGAGTGCCACTAATATCAGTGTTGAAGACGGCGTGCAAACAATACTTAAGGAGGTTAATGCGATGAGTGTTAGTTTAATGAAGATAGCTAAAAAGGAACCCTCTCCACCCACCCTAAAGAAGTTATAAAAGATGGAAAGTCCGGGCAGATTCGTCTTTGATTGTTCGGTCAACGATATGGAGATGAAAGATTGTCTATGTGATAATGGTGCCACTGTGAATGTTATGTCACAGGCCATTGCAAGAAGACTTGGAGTCTCAACTCAACACATCACCAGGACACCTATCATCATGGCGGACTCTTCTTCGGTCACTACTAAAGGTTTTGCTCGGGATGTGATGCGTCAAATTGGAGAATGCTTGGTGCCAGCGGATTTTTACATCATAGACATCACTCGGCCATTGATTCTTGGTTCTTCATTCCTCGCAACCGTTGCAGCTATCATGGATTTTCCAAACCAACGGGTTTCCTTCTTAAAGATCGACAAGAAATTGTTCTATCACCTTTATCCCATCGGGGGACCCTCTTGCAAAGCTATTCTCCATGATGCGAGGTGGACAAATGATGATATGGATGATACAAAGGCCGTTCATAACGTTCTCAAGGACATTCCTTCAACACAAACACCATATAAGGCAAAGAACGTTCGATCTTCAAAACCATTTGCTAGAATCGGCATTGTCATTCCAGAGGAGTTAAGAGACATGGGAGGTGATGTTATCAAGGATCGGTTGAATAGTACGATGATGCTCTTTCCTTTATCTTCATGGCAAGTTAAAGGTGGTGTGCTAGGCGGAGAATGGCGCTATCAAGAGTTCACATATGATCCACCATAATTCGCCATCATGCAAATATTAGGCTAATGACTATATATTAAGCGCTTGGTGGGAGGCAACACACTTGTGAGTTTTCTATACATTATACTATTTATTATTTTATTTTTGGTGTTTTTGAATTTTTCAAAATAATTTGGATTTTCAAAAATTATTATTTCAATTTTATAAAATCGTCCTGAATTTTCTACGGTTTCTAAAATTATTTTCATGATTTTCACTATTATATATTATTTATTACGGTTTTATACTATAAAATAAAAGAAAAATAGTTATTTCAAATAAATCAGATTTTCTGGACAGTGCCTTTTAGTGTCGTTCGATGCACTTCACTGTCGATCGTTACTATTGGTGTCGATCGACACCCGACGCAGAACATAGGTAAGTGTTCTGATTTTTGCCTTTTCGATTAATATTTCTTTCTTTTCTCGCCTCGAGACTTTTACTCACTGGGACAGTGTTGTTTAAGTCTGGGGGAGGGAAATACTAATGTATTTTTATTTGTCTTGGTTTATTTGTGATAATTTCAAAAATATTTATGCTTATCGAGTCGTTTTATCGAGTCAAATTCAGTTTTAAACTATGATCTTTTGCTTGGTTTATTGGCTTGTGTCTTTTCATCTAAGTGACCATCTCTTGTGAGACGAACTCTAGGACAAGACTATTAAAAAATCCAAAGGCCAATTGGTATTCAAAGACATCCATGCTAAGTTACGAAGAACCGAACGAGTGGAGCTTATTGCACCTCTTCAATGTGATCAGTGCACTAGGATTTGATTTTTCCATTCATGCTTGCCAGATTCAACAAGTAAGAGAAAGCATTTACTACTCTCCCTTTCGAAAGAGTGACTTATCACACCCATAGGAAGTTTATTCAATTTACTATCGGTATTATTGTTCTTGTATTATTCAGTTAAAAAGAAAAACAGAAAAAAAAGAAGAAACAGAGAAGGTATCTCGATATGTCTGTCCAAACTTTTATATACTATTATTGTTACTCAAGTCTGGGGAGAGTAGTGAATAAGGAAGTCTTTGGATAAGTACAAGTGGGTCAAATTCTGGATTAGTCAAGTAAGTGTGTGGATTACTAAGTTGGCCAAGATCAGTTCAATCCTCCAAGCAAGGTGAGTTTTATATTTTCAAACCTCTTTCACAGTTTCGTTTATGTTTTGCTTTAGGGCAAGCAAAGACTAAGTCTGAGGGAGTTGATATATCTCGTATTTTACCGGTTTTTGTTATAAGAAGTGTATAATTATTTATATTTTATAGTCTATATACTATTATTATAGTCCAAGTGCGTCATTTTAGGTGCATGGACGAGTTTTGGAGCTTTGGAAGGATCTAAGAGAATTATGGAGAAAAATGGAAGCTTGAGGAGACAAAAAAAGAAACAAAGAAAAATGGCAAAAACAGAGGAGGGTGTCGATCGACACATGTCATATATTTTCTGGATTTCCTTAAATCTCAAAATGAAGATTTATACCAATTATTTTATGTAAATTCCCTAATTCTAAAATCCATTTTAGACCTTATAAATACTTTTATACATCCATTGTTTAGGCTTATGCATTATTTTCTTAAGAGAGATTTTGTAAGGGAGAGAAGTATCTTTTGAACCTTTTTCTCAACTTTTCTCTTTGATTAATTCATGTTCTTTTCAATTAATTGATTGATGTTTTGCTTAGCTATGTCTGTGTAGATCTTTTGTTAGACTTAGTGTTCCCAGGTTTAGATGAAGAATTGATAGCCATATGGTAAATTTAGGTTGAACCTTTAATTCTTTCTCTAGATTAAGTTTAATGCTAGTTTTTGATTGATCACCTAGAGTCTAGAGCATAGGTTAATTATTATACATGGAAGTGTTAATAATTGCTGGAACAAATCTTAGTAGGAGTAGATTATCTATTCACAAAGGAATTTGGTTTAGATAGTTTATGAACAATTGAACCTAGGTTTAATTCATGATTAATCCCTTAGAACTCACAAAGGAATTTGGTTTGCTAGGGTTTAATCATAGATTGCATGCTCAATGGAAGTTGGTATGCATTACTTTAGGTTTCATGTTCAAGAATTAAATTGGTACCTGAATTTCCCGTGCGGTGTCAATCGACACGTCTGGTTGTTGTTTTGAGTCTAAATCTGAAGTCTCAAAAGCCTAGCCTTGCCTTTAGTTGTTTAAACCCCAAAAATCTCTTAGTTATTGATAATTAGTGATTTAAAACCTCTGTTCTAGAATTTATATATAGTTTATTATTTTAGTTTGCAATTTATTGGTCTTTGTGGATTCAATACCTTTAGTACTATAACTTATCATTGATGTGTGATATACCTCATATTTTACCGGTTTTTACTATAATAAACATTTAATTAATTATGTTTTTAGAGTCTATATATTATTATTAGAGTCCAAGAGAGTCATTTTAGGTGCATGGACGTGTTTTGGAGCTTAGGAAGGATCTAGAAGATTATTGGAGCAATTTGGAGCTAAATATGGAAACGAAGAAAAATGGAAAACAGGGGAGAGTCGATCGACACCANTACAAAGAAAAATGGAAAACAGGGGAGAGTCGATCGACACCATGCGGAGCAGATT
>OVAP01007371.1:0-10839 GCA_900406295.1 Aurinia saxatilis
GGTACACCTACCACTGCAACTAAAATGTGTTCACCTAACTAAAAAATGTGACTTTTTTCTCACTAAATTCTCATCATCTACACAGTCTTAAAACGGTCGCAAAACACCCCAATTTTCCCACCATTTTGCGACAGCAAAATTTGGTTTCAGTATCATCGCTTTCTAGTTGCAAATTTGTGACCGATTTCTAACTGTTTACTTTGGTCGGAAATATCCAACCATTTTGCGACCAGTAATATTCTGTAGTAAAACAGTCGCAGTTCGGTTTTATAATAGTCAGACATTTTTGCGACCAGTCTTTTGGTCGCAAATTGTAGTCCCAATTTGCATGTTTTCTTGTAGTGATAGGGAAACAATTTTTAACGTGTAACGGAAGGAACCCTAATAAAGGTCACAACATAGTCAACAACGTTACATGTGTTCTTGTGAGACATCCCATGAGAGAGATCATCATTCCGTAAAGGGAGCATAGATTAACTCTCTTTTGGGTCGACTTTTCGAGTTCTGCAAAAATAATTAAAACGTGTTAAGAGAATAAAATAAGTTCTGCACCAGAAAACCAAAAAAAAGAAAAAAGAACATGAAATAAAATATTCCACACTACGAAGAAAAAATGAAAAAGAGTAGAAAGTGACATTGTGATGAAACATTGAAAATTGATCATATATATAGGGAGAAATGTCCGTAGATGATTTTAGGTCTAGCCGTACAAAATCTTTACAAATCTGGTTTGATTTACAAATTTAAACAGATTTGATTTTTAAAATAATTATGATTGAAATTAATGTGTTGTATGTTTTAGGTAAGATTTGTGGTTTTAATTCGCCAAATCATATTGTTACGAATATTATTATATTCGTTAATGTCAATCATAATCCCTCACAATAGGGAACAAACTTGTGTTAAATATTTTGAATTAGCAATTTAGATTTGAACCGATTATTAATATATTTACATAATCAATACACTAAACCAAGATTACGGCAATGAATATATGTACACAATCACTACAATAAACCAAGATTATTGCAATTTGTAGATAGTCAATACAATAAACATAATCTACATAATCATTCGGGAAAAAATAAGAAAATGTTGAGATCAATTGTTTTTCCTGTTATAATTAGTTTTTAGTACAAATGTAAATTGGTAACAACTGGGAATAGGAGTATTAATCCCCAAAATTATAATAAACTTTTTTGCGGTTAAACTATTTTTGTTTATTTGCTTACTTTTCGCATTTTCAAGATTCGTCTCTTTCTCAGGTTGCAAAAAAACAAAAGTCTAGTTAGTTTTGGGACTGGATCCGTTTCTTTTTGAACGGGTATAACAATATTTTTTGGAAATACTTTTTGTTTACATTATGAATCTTTAAGAATATTTTGAAAATCTTCATAAATAAAATTATAATTATTAAAAAATGTAAATACTCAATTATATTGGATGTTAATCGATATTTATATTAATCAAAAAGTTCAAAAGAATGTGGAGGACCTGGAGGTGACAGATAAAAAAAAAAACACTCTCATTTAATATGTAGGTTGAATTTGTAATAGCCAAAAAAGGTATTTAAGAAAATAACCAAATTTAATGGCTCGAATAGTCGAATGTTACCATATGGAAGTTTTGGTTAGTTTAATTTATTATTATTATTTTTTTGTGTAGTTATTGTGCAAAATTTTCCTTAAAACTATATAGAGAATTTCGTCCCATTTCAACATTAACAAAAAGTTGGGGGATCAAAAGCATTGTATTGGAACAACAAAATCTCTTTTCTTATTAATATCAATGTAGTTTAAGTGATTTTTGCTGATTTGTCTTTTTCTTAGGCAAAGTTAGTATTAATTTAATCTGACATGGAATTAACTTAAATGTAAATTAGGAAATACCAAAAATGACATGTATTTTAAATTAGGATTCATGAGACTTTGGCGATTTTGTGGAGAGGTTTCAAAGGGATTAACAATTCCATCAAATCCACCCAAAATATTAAGAAAATAGTGTTATCATATTCATTTTGTATTGATTTTTGTCAATCTCGACTCTCCTCCACCATTTGATTTGGGTTCCAGCAAATCTTAAATCGAAAGATTCTATCACGATTATGCAATTCAATAGACAAAACAATACAGAATCGAGCGATGGAGAGGAAGAAGGAGCCAAGATTTTATACTATCATTTTCTTCTAACTTTGGCGAATTTAACAAAGAAGGATTGATGATGATTCGAAGCTATGATTTCGATTGTCGATATCTGGGTTTCGACAGAAGAAGAGTATCATTAAATACGGAAGAAGATCTAACTTTGGCGATCCCAGATGACTCGAAGCAGATCAGATTCGATGGAAAAACAAAAATCATTAAGCACCTTCATACATGTGCACACGATAAATGGAGACGGTGTCGCCATGGTTCGTCACCAAGGCTAGAGCAACCTTCAACTCCACCGCGGCTAAAGCGGAGCGAGTCTTCACTGACCTTAAATCCAATCGAGGTAATCCCATTTACTTTAATTTGACTAATGTATATAGAAGCTTCTCGCTCCACCTCTAGTTTTTGTTTGGTATTGAATCGAATTCTATTTTTGGGTTGTCTCTCTTGCCAATTTTTTTATCCATTTTTATTCTTTTACTCTTTTGAGTCAAATTCAATTTCTATTTTGGTATTCTTGATCTTGTTTTTTTGTTGGGTGATTGATTTACTTGATTGTGTGATTTAGATAAAGAGGAGGAGAAGCAATCGACGAGGAATGAGAACAAGGTAATTTTCATTTCTTTGAAATTGATTCTGAAGTCGTACAATAATAATAGCTTCGTGAGGAAAATGATGTGAAAATTATACATTTCAGTGGATTTATTCTGTATTTGAATTTTTGGGACCGGAAAGTAGTAAGCAACTCCACTTTCTTGCTCATCTGGGTAAGAAAATTGCAGAACATAGGTATGTGTTTGGTTTCGATGATGAGTGAAATACAATTTACTTGGATCATATGGAATGTGTTATAGAGCTGTATTTTCTAGAAGTGATGATGTGAGTATTGTCCATTGCTATTTGAAATGGTTGCGCACAAGAGGAGAATGAAGTGAAATCGCAGGGTGGAGAACTACACATATTAGAAAAAAGCAAGAGCGGCACAATAAACTGAACAAATTAAGAATTGGGAGGAAAGAAGTCGAAGATCAAGATAAGAAGCTTGAAGATTCAGCAATGGCTGCCCCTTTTCATGATTTTTTTTATTCATTTTTAAAGCGAAACAAGAACAAGAAGCCAATGTATCAGTCGTCCTCCTTTTCAGATCACTTTTGCTGGTACATGGTGGTTTACTATAGTCCAGATGTCGTTTCCTTCTCCGTGTTAATATTCTCTTTTTACCCCAATTTCTAGCATATGATCTTGGCTTCATAGTATAATCTCTAAAGGCCAATGATGTGAGCAGTAAATTATGCTAATCTTCGATGTGATAGAAGAAGGGACGTAATGAAGTATGAGATACATGTTTAAATGTCGCATACTGTAACATGGAGCAAGTCCGAGACCTTCTTACACAAAACTCCTTCTGCACCAAATATCCTTTCACAGCTTCTGAAACATCAATTTAATTTTTTTTTTTTTTTTTTGCATGAATTTCTGGTTTATATATTTCACATGTACCAGCTTAGTGTTCTTCTTGACTGTACACACATTAGATATTCGAACTTGCTCCAGCAAGGATAATGGCTTGCTTGATCGTACTGTTTGAGGTGTTGTTGGCAAGTGATGATGTTTTTAGGAGTGCACAAATAGCAAAGGTGAGGAGATTGTGCTCACAGTCATTATTGTTGCAGGTAAATAAGACATGATTCATAGCTTTTTTGTGGACAGTTTACTGAGATACCACTAGGTTTAGACATTCTCTTATGTGAAGATCTGTAGATTAATTTTATTTTGTGTAATTTTTGTTGTTTAGACATTCTTGCAAGTAAAGTTCTTGAGTATACTAATCTTCCTACTGTTTTTGAGCATGGACTCCCGTCACGTAGGAGAGAATTAGCTGAGAACCTCTTTAGGATTTATTTGTTTTACTCTCTCNTCACGTAGGAGAGAATTAGCTAAGAACCTCTTTAGGATTTATTTGTTTTACTCTCTCCAGGTTTTTTGCGCTCTCTGGCTTTCTTTAGTCTTAAGACTGCATTGGTCTTCACATGTTGAATCATTCATTGTTTAGAATTCTTAAAACAAAAAACAGTTTAAAGTCTCTCGAGTTTCTCCTCCTTTTCTGCTTGTTTTCACATATTGAATCATTCACTGTTTCGCGTTACACATATTCTCAAACAGAGAATTTGATTTTCCGACTCATTCTGAAACCTTTTCAGAAAATTGAAGATCGATGGTTCTCGATATCTGCGTGAAGGTCGTCGTTGGTGTTCACGATGTTTTCGGACACTGCCCGTTTAGCCAAAGGGTTCTTCTAACACTCGAGGAGAAGAGTATTCATTACCAGAACCATCTGATTAGTGGCTTCGATAAACCTCAATTATTCTCAGACATTAACCCGGAGTGAATAAATTCTGTTAATGAACCTTGATGGCAAATGGATAACTGATTCAGATGCCATCATTGGTATTTGTATACATACTCGAGAAGAAATTTCCAGAGCCATCTCTCAAGACTCCTTCTGATTTGATCTCTGTGTGATCCCAAATCTTTGGTGCTTTTGTGACTTTTTTGAAGAGTAAATGTGAAAACGACGGGTCCGAGAAGACGTTGGTTGATGAGTTGGAAGCGTTGGAGAAAAGGTTACTATTGTGGATTTGAGATTGACACCGAAGCTTTAACATTTGGAAATTGTTCTAACTTATTACAAGAATTGGTTTGTTCCTGAGAGGTTGAGCAATGTTGGTAAGTATGCCGAGGATTTGTTTTCAAGAGAGTTGTTTGAGAAAACTAAAGGCGAAGAAAGAGTTTATGGTTGCGTGTTGGGCATCTAAGGTGAATGGTTGATGCGAATCCATGCTTCTCGAATTATGTCTCTTAAGAACTTAATAATAAAAGTCACGATTATGCGTGTGTAGTGTTAATGTTAGAGTTGTCTAACTACTTTTTGTTGATGCAATAAACCATCATATTCTTTTGATTAAAAAACAGAAGAAATCACTCATTGTTTCAGTTCATGAGATATATGCAATCGTAACCAAACAAAAAGAAGAAGAAAGAGATATTTGCAATAAGCGAAACTTTTATCCCTGAAGATTTATTGGTGAAAACTTGCGGAGATCCGATTGAAAGTATTTTTTGGGCCGTTTAAGGAGACAAATTATCCACCTCTGAGGATTTGAATTACTATACAGATCGAGCAATACTTTGTCCTACAAATGACGAAGTCGACAAGGTCAATTACCACATGCTGAAAAAATTACCAGATAACTCCAAACTCTATTATAAATGGTCGGAAGAAAATTACATAAAATTAGGAATAACATTTAATACGGTTATGTATACAATTTATCATATATTACTATATAGATTAAAACGTTTATTACGAAATAGATATGCTCCTCTATTTTCCAATACGATGTGAGTAAACATTCTCCCACTTCTTAAAAAAAACTATGCACCGTGTTTAAACATTCCTATTTTCTTTTTATATTCTCCGGTGAGGAGAAAGTTTACATCAGCTCATACAGTATTGATCTTAAAGATGTTGACCCTGATGATGATGTTGTTTACCCCATCGAGTATCTCAAGGATATTCGTGCATCCGGCTTACCGAAACACGAATTAAATTTAATGTGAGTGCTCCCGTAATGTGTATGCGGAATATTGATAAAAAAAAAAAAAAAGGGGGACTATGTAATGGAACACGTCTAATAATTACTCAGATGCAACGTCACATTATCGAAGCTGTCATTGTAACCGAAAGTGATAAGAGGAAAGGTGAAAAGGTTTTAATACCAAGAATGTATTTGACACCACCAGATGGAAAGTTTCCTTTCAGAATGCGTCGCAGACAATCAATAAAAGTAAAGGTCAATCACTTGAGAGTGTCGGAGTACATCTACCCAGGTCAGTTTTTTCACACGGACAACTCTATATCGCGTTATCCAGAGTTAAGTCCACGACCGGACTTAAAGTTTTAATTACGGACCAAGACGAAAAGGATCAAAAGAAAACCATGAACATGGTTTACCCGAAAATATTCAACAATTTGCAATAGGTTTCCATTATTATAGATTATCTGGTTACCTATTGTTATTGTTTTCAAACACTTTTTTACCTTTTACAATACTATTTTACGAGAACTTTTCATTGGATGACACTTACATTTTTTCTTCACCTCCTACTTTTGGAAGAACACAAAACAAAGTTTAATTTTATTTTTGATCGATTACATTCAAGTCCGCACAGGGTGCGGACCAGTATCCCAATAATTTTTAAGAAACCAGAACACAAACTGAAAACAGAATTAAACCCAACTAAAACCAATTAAAAAGACTGATACGTCAAACTTGCGTGTTCCTACTACAACCAAGGGAAAATGAGCTAGCTTTAAGACGTGATATTACCTCGAATCACCTTCAGTTCCAGATCCAGGCCTTCCCCTTCCCACACCAATCCTCCAAAGTCAGCCCGAATCACCTTCAGTTCCAGAGCCAGGCCTTCCCCTTCCCACACCAATCCTCCAAAGTCAGCCCCAATCTCATCAATAATAATGCATTCGCCTTGTCTACCCTCTCTCACTGAGCAACTTTCTGCTTCCAACTGACTAAAACTTAAGACGTTTCTGTTCAACCCCGGAACAAACAACCACATTCGTAATTGTCTTCCTCTTCCCTCCCTTCATCAAAATCTTTACATCTCCTTTTCATTCTACTATGATCACTTTCCCACCCGCCAATCTAACTTTACCCTTGTGTGTTATGTCTAGAGTGGTGAAAACCTTCTCATACGGACTCATATGAATAGTGGCACGGCTCGTTAGCTTCCACAAATTCTCATCGTAGGTGTCATTCAAGCATCGGTGTTGTCATTACATAATCTATCCAAGCTTTCAGTGGTTAAGTACTCTCAACAACCTGCAAACGAACAACTGGTCCTCTCTGGTCACAAAAAAACTCTACGAATGCAGCCTCAGTTCGATCATGATAATAGGAATTGAGTGGTCCCATTACCTATTTATACCCCCTTGCGAACAATTGTTGATAACTCAACACGTTTCTGTCCAACTCGGGAACAAAAATCACCTTCGTAATCTTCTTTGTCTTCCCAACATTCATCACAGTCTTCACATCTCCTATTCCTTCTACCCTCAAATAGCTTCCATCGACCAATCTAACCTTTGATTTGTGGCTTGTCTTTAGTTGTGAAATTCTTCTCATACGGAGTCATGTGATTGGTTGTACCCTTGGCGCAGACCATCCACAAATCGTCATCGTAAGTGAAATCACCATAAGTGTCAAGTTACATTAGATACTCATCATCACTGATTCGTTTTCCTTGTTCCATACTAACTTTATCGAACTGCTTCTCTAATCTACCAATCGTACCTTTTTTTTAGCAAATCCCAAAGTTCCTTAACGGAAGAAGCGGAGAGAGTCTGTTTGAAAACAGAATGTGGGAGAGAAGATTGCATTATCTCGAGCGCATCCATGTATTTTCTCGCAAGTTTTCTCCAATCCGAAAGATCTCCGACTTGAAGACATGCCGCTGAGTCTGGATCCTTCGATGGATGCGGAGGGACTCCCTTCTCCACGACATCCCAAACTCCGTTCTTGATTAATGTAGTTTTTGTCGCTGGAACCCAGATTTCGTAGTCGAAATCATCGGAAATATCTGCTGTCGCCATAGCCATAATAACCACTTCAAAAGAAACAATGTAGAGAAAGAAGATAAGTATCCACCCCTCTGAAGTAATCATAAAAAAGTTATCGACCAAATCGGCCATTGAAATCGAGGGTTTAATGATATTTTGATTGTACACCAATCATCAAAATTCCAAAGAGGAGATTGTAGAGAAACTTACAAACAGACTATTGGCATTGAAATTAACATCACAAATCGTAACTGAATGCGTTACTAAGCGATTTACAATTTCTGAAGAAGCAGTCTTTGAAGAACAAAAAACAACGATGAACTCTATTTTAATGCTAACTGTATAATCAAGCATTTTACAAAGACTTTCACCTCATAAGATGATTCCTATTGGTACATATAAGACTTTCAATAAAGTGACTTCTCATATAATATATATAGAGATTCATTTACATCATAACTGATTTACACAAACAAAAAACTCAACCAATATTATAATTCCTAAATAACTTAGCATTGAATGCTTAGATACAAATTAATTTTTGTATCATATCTATAATATTAATTTAAATTGATTTGCTATGTATTTAAAATCAGTTTATTAAAGATTTTTGGGGGATTATGATTGTCATTGACAAACACTAACAATATTGTAACACCCCGGTTCTTTTAACCCAGAATTGTTTCAGTTATTAATTTTTTGTTGAGGGTCAAAGTGAAATATCTTAAGACTTTCGACCTGAAGTTGCAAAAACAGAAAATTAAAAAAAAAGAAAAGAGAAACCCTATTGTTCTCTACGCCGTAACTCATTTTCTCCTCTCCTCTCAATCAAGAGTCTCTCTGATCTCCCTCTCCGTCAATCACTCCTCATCAATAGAATGACCTCCTCAGGCCTCCCTCTTCCTCCATAAGTTATCCTCTTGCTTCTCCTCCTCGTCTACCATATTCGCATATCCAAGCCATCATTTTCTGATGCTTTTTCCGGTGACTTAGGAAGAACTAGATGTCGAGCCACCCATGGATGTGAAGATCTTTGTCTCAGCTTTCCATGAAGCCTGAGATCGCCTCAATCGGAATTATATCCAGAGAGTTATGGTCATTCTCCTCCAGGATGTCCAGTCTGCCGCAACAGCATCCTTCAATCCGAACAGCCACCTTTTGAGGCATTTCTCTGGTGAATCAGAAGGAATTAGACAACGAGCCACCCATCAACGCTAAGGCCTGTGTCTCAGCTTTCCAGAAAGCATAAGATTGTCTCAATCAGATATATAACCAGAGAGTTATGACCGTTTTTTTCTCCAGGAGGTCTATTCTGTTCGTAACAGTAACTTGCAGTCCGAACAGCCAACTTGAAAGAGACATATCTAGAGTTACAAAATGAATCAGACGGTGAACAATTTATCAAAACGAAGGTGCAGACGTCATCTTTCCATGGGCACAAGAATAATGACGATATGAACTCTATGAAGAAAGTTATATGCATTCTGCATTAGCCTATCATTTCTGTCCAAACCAGTTTTCAGGTGAGGACATGTTCTGTTTCATTCCTAGTTCAATATATTGCTTGTGCTGCGAGTTAAGACCCTAGCAAGATTTTTAATTTTTTATGTGATGATTTTAAATTAGAAGAAGAGTCTATGTGTGAATGTGAATTGTGTGTTGTGTCGTAAGAACGTCTGTTTGAAAGAGACCGCAAGAATTATGAGACTAATGTGTGTTATTAAGTGTAATAAGTTGTCATGTTATTCAGAATTCGGTAGAAATTGTGTGAGTTAACAATTGCCATGATATTCGGATATTCGGTTAGTTATTCGATTAATTGATTCGGTTAGTTATTCGGTTAATTATTCGGTTAGTTGTTCGGTTAGTTATTCGGTTAGCTGATTCGGTATTCGGTTAGTTGATTCGGTTAGCTGTGCTTGGTTAATTTGAATTGAATGAGTTATTGTTTACTCGATGTAATATTTAATGAGCTTGCTTACCCTCACTGAGTAACCTTGTATTACTCACCCCTCCTTTTCCCCTGTTTCAGGTATAGAAGACTTGATTTCAATATGTGTTAAAGCTGGTGTTCGATTTACAAAAGTGGGCGCCAAAACTTCGGTAACAGCTGTTGTGAACTTGAACTGGACTTTGTGTTTGGGAATTGTTCTTAACATCTGGTCTCTTGCGTGTTTAGAGAGGCCGGGTGTTACAAATGTTGCTTACAATAACGTTTTGTCAATCTTACCTAAAATACTNAATGTTGCTTACAATAACGTTTTGTCAATCTTACCTAAAATACTACATATTCATTCATTGTGAAGAAATCATTTTTATTCCTATTTAATGTTTCCAATTTTTTTTTTCGATTTAACATAAACAAATAAATTGTTTAATATATTATCTCTCACTCTCTATAGATATCCAAGTTTTCATTCTTATTTCACCTCATCTCATCTATTCTCGGATAACAATATGGCCGCTCATATTGTCACTAGCCTAGCCTTTATCAAGCCATTCAAGCAAAGTTGGTGTGTCCAAGTCAAGGTTCTTCATTCGTTGAAGCAATACATGAAGAACACATGAGAAAAATCCGAGGTGATCTTCGTTGATGTGGAGGTGAGTTATTACATTATATGCAAGTGGTGTGTGGTATATCGTGATATGCAAGTTTTCGTTTATTTTCATTTTTATATACAAGTTGTTTCTAGATGTCTTGGAAAAAGTTACCAACGTTGGTGAGATGCAAACGAAAACCGTGGTAAACAAGCCAACCATAGAGCTCGGGTTCAAGTTTCGCGACAAAGAGTAAGTTTTATTTTGTAAAAATATTTCATGAAAACATTATTTATCATATTCAAATAATTGGTTGAGATGAAGTACATATTTAGTAATGAACGGATCTCGTATACCTTTTGGGGGAAAGTTCACTGATACTTTGTGGGCAAGTGTCATGACAAAGCTGGTGAGTTTATTTTTTGTTTACTTTGATTTGCAAAAATACATGTTGTCCGAGTTATACCACTACAAGAAAACACCTCGTTTGCGAGGGCTGGATTCCACGCAAAG
>OVAP01007372.1:0-10839 GCA_900406295.1 Aurinia saxatilis
CTAAGTAAGAAAATGTCGGATACTTCCACGTTCCTCCCTTTTAATTTGATTTTGTAGCCACGCCGGTCCTCCTATAGTAATGTAAGCTTGATACATTTTATCCATCGTAGCAATCTTAGCTATTTTCCTTGCTATCAAGTGCGACGATGGGTTGACTCATTGAAACAACACCATATCAAAGCTCTGCATACAACCGAGGATACTGGAAACAATCATTATGTAATTAGGCCATTTAAGAGGTTTATTGATTGCCTCTATAGCCTCGTTACAATCTGAAGCGATAATCAAATCCCGAAATCTCAAATCTCGAAATCCTTGTATATTCCATAAATAGCACGTAGTTCTGCAGTCATTTATTTTGGTGATTATGTAAACGTGAGTGCATTCGAACCTGTTATGAGTGGTCTCGCAGAATCCATGAACCACCAATTGGTAGCCTTGCATTTCTCCAATTAGCATTTACATTACTTTTAACAAATACATGTGGCGGAGGAGACCAAAAAGATTGTCTCACCAACCATGACAGATCTTTGATCTGTCAATACAGCCTCATGTTCCTGTAAACGAAACAAAAGATTAACCTCTTCAAGAACTTCTTGTACGAATATTGAAGGTTCCCGTCGGACGTGAGAGAAGATAATTTGGTTTCTTCTTTTCTAAATCATCCATAGAATCCATGGCAAAGTTCTTCTAGTCTTCTCCGACAGGATGTGGACCTATCCAAACTTAGATAATATGTGAGATTCTCCTCCAGGAATCCGCGAACCAACCTATCGGAATCGGAATTTGAGCTTCATCTATTACTTCTTTCGCCATCTCACACTCAAACAAAACGTATGATATTATCTCTATTCCGTGAGAGCATAACGAACAATTAGAATTCATTATCATTCCCCTCGTGTTGAGTTGTGCAGCAATCTAAAGACAAAGTTATGGTACAATTTCTTCTAAATAAATGTATATCTATTTTAAATGTGTATAATGATTTTATATATGCATATCTTTTCATTGAATAATGAAAATAAATTATTACTTTCTGTTGATGAAATAAAACCGATAATATACCATCTTCCGTATGAATTCATATGAATGCTTTTTCTATTATGATGGTAACCCATTACGGAAGTCGCCCAATTTTGATTATTTGTGGACATAGCCCGTTTTTATATTTATATATTACATATTGTTAAAACTAATATTTTTTCTCAAAACATATATGAAATTATTAATTTTATCGAATAGATATATATCCGTTTATTTATTATTATTTTTTAATTATTTATTTTTTGATCTTTTAAACATTATCATTTGTTAAAGGAAAAAAAGAAAAAGAAAACATAAAATAAGTATAGAATAGTCTTTTAACATATCGAAAATTTATTTTTCAAAGTTTTTGAAATGTCATGTATTTTTCAAATAATTAAATTTTTTATAATATTTACACAAATTTCCTCTTTATTTAATTACTATTAATTAGTTAAGTTGTTATTATTAAGAAAATGACATGTGTCATTCTCATAGAGAGCCACATGTCATTGCCATGGAAAATATCCTTCTCTTTTATATAGTAGATTATAACCACTCACCGACGCAAAATTGGATTGAGAAGACCGTGGTTGATGTCATGGAAAGCCTCGAAATATATAAAAAAATTAGATGATGAAACACATCCAAATTTCCTCATAGAAGAAAGTTGGGGAGCAATATTTGTAATTTACGGATCATATATGGTTAGGCCATCTAAACCCAGTTAAAATAAAGCCCGTGAAGTTCAACCGAAGAATATTTTCAAGATATTGTTATCTTATTATTAGTAAGATTTACATTATTTGCTGTTATCGTTTATGTCAATGTTAAACACTATAAATATGAGTCTTATGATCTTGTATCAAACGCGCCCTTAATAATAATATTAATATTCTATACTCACTATGTTTCATATTGAGTGATGTTTTAGATATTTTTTTAAAAATTTATTTTAATTGATGTTTTAAGATTGAAATCTATGCAAAATTTATTGTGTTTTAGTGTTTCTGACTGTTTGGATTCTGCAGATTAATTTGTGATTAATTGGATTTTCTTGAAATTTGTGAAAACATGTTTTATTTAGAAAAAAAAATATTTAGTGTTTTCTTAACTGTATGAAAATCCTAAAACATCAAATATAATGAAACATAGGGAGGAATTATTTGATATGGTATCAAAGCTTTCAATTCTTCTGGGTCGAAGTTAAAAAGTACCACCTAAAGTTTGTGATCATGATGATCATGAGTTGAGAAGACGGTGACATGACGATGAATGGAGTTTCATGGACATCATGTCGAGAACAGATAAAATAAGTCAACACACTTCTCCGGATGTTATTAGATGATAATCATACAAATAATTGGGGCCGAATTACAATCCTGGACAAACTTTAATCTTCAAAAAAGGATGGAACTTCAATTCATCTTCGGACTTGATAAAGAGAGAATAACAACATAGGGGGGGGGGGGGGGGCAAACCCCTGTAATCCAAAATTTGGTTTTTTTTNAATCCATAAATTGGATTTTTTTAAATGACCTAAAACATGAGTATCCCAATAAACAACTCCCCCATAAGGACAAAACCATAATCAAATTTCTACGTAATAAGAGAAACCAAAACATGAGAAATTCTTACACCCAAGAATAAATCTCAAGAAAAGTAGAAACTGATAACCCGTGAAAGAACATACCCAGTTCCGAAAAACAATTATCAACAAAATTCTATGATAATATGTAGCAAAACCAAATCAAACTTCCAGAATTATAATAAAATCCAGTATTAAAACTAGCAAAATAAGGGTGTTGTTACTAAATCTAGCTTGTATTTTAACATAATTTAATGTAGTTATAAGTACAAAAGAAAATCTAGTAACTTTTGATTTTTATTTGTTTGTCAGACAGCATACTTGTAATGCTTTTCTTTAATAGCGTTTCACCATATCAGCATACAGACAAATCCACAACATGATGTTTATGAAACGTTTGTAGTCCAGATGTAGATTAAGGCAGAGGTTGCAGTTATCACGATGAAGCCCAGCTGAACGGATTTGGCGAAGTAAAAATGGGCGAGTTAGAGGACAAAGTCTCATTAATCTCCTCCAAATCCAGCTATTAATAGATCATTTGTTGTTGATTTTTCTGAAATCTGAATAATTTTCAAACACAAATAAAATTCATACCAATAAATGAAAACACATTACAATGAAATATAAAAGACACAACCATCCACTCCGCTATTAATTGAGAAGTAAGTTTAATGAAAATTGATTAGGTGTCACCTTTCTAGTCAATTAATTCAGAAAACCATGACTAGATAGCTGACCTATAAATGTTTCTAAAAATTTACTAATTTTTTTTGTGATGGTTTTCCAAAAAAAATCTCCCAAATTCTTTCCCATCTTTCTCCATTGATCCATTGTTCAAACGTGTTTACCAGATAATTAAAGTTGTACATCTTTCCAAATTTTCAGTTTGACCCCCTTTTTGGTTTTGTCGATTTCTGAGTCGATTTTCAAAATCAAGTTTTTTCGGAAGCACAAGGCTCCTCCCAGATTCTCGAAACATTAACATCTCACCTCTTTGCACTCCCTCAAGGTCTCCTTCTTCGTCACTGCGCAACGCCTTTTTGAGCTGGTGAAATATTGTTTAGTCTTTGTGGCGACGGACGAGAAGCTTCTTCTTCCTCCGCCGTTAAAGAAACTCTTGCTCCTTTAGCGCTTACCAACAATGTTCTCTCTTAAATCGATGTGGGAAAATTCTCGGAAGCAGAAGAACTACTCACACAGGTTTCTAGAGTGTATACTTTATCTCAAATTCTTCTCAAATTTGGTGGAAATTAAAGGACGGAAGAAAGTTAAAATGATCACATGTTATTAACAATTGATTTGAGGATGAAAAGAGCAGGGTATGTTTCAAAGACGAGTGTAGTTCTTCATGATGTGGAAGAAGAAGAGGAGTGTATGGTTTGGTACCATAGCGAGAGATTATACGTAGCATGCCGTATGGGATAATGCACGTGTCTTCCGGTAGACCGATCCGTGTAATGAAGAATCTGCGTGTGTGTGAGGATTATCACAATGCAATCAAATGTATGTCAAAAATCACACCATTTTAAGGATTGTTCATGTTCTTGTAAAGACTACCGGTGAAAGTAATGGTGGTTCCATTTTAAGGATTGTTTCATGTCATTTTATTGCTTGATGGGATCATATTGCAGAAAGCATGGAAAACACTACTTGAGCATGTTTGTTGTTAGAATCATCACGATTCTTAGTTTTGTAATAATTTTGGTGGGGTATATATGTTAAGGCTTTTCTCTTATTTGTTTGTCTCTGTTTCTGATTTATCATAGTTTTGAATCATTTGGCTCTTACTTTCTTTCTTATTTACTTAATTATAGAAACAGTTAGCTTGTGGCATGAAACTCTAAGTTGCATTATGAAATATCTCATATTTTACCGGTTTTTATGATAATAAACATATACTTATATATATTTTAGAGTCTGTATTATATTATTAGAGTCCAAAAGAATCATTTTAGGTGCATGAACGAGTTTTGGAGCTTTGAAAAGATCTAGAAGAATTATAATGCAAAAATGGAATAAGTTTGGAGAGACAAAAAAGGAAACGAAGAAATTTGGCAATTTCAGAAGGGATTGTCGATCGACAACCGACGAATATTCTGACGGTTTTCTAAAATCTCAAGATCAAGATTTTTACCAAATTCTTTTATATTAATTCCCTAATTCTAAAATACGTCCTAAACCT
Organism: Aurinia saxatilis; assembly: GCA_900406295.1. Lineage (NCBI taxonomy): Eukaryota > Viridiplantae > Streptophyta > Magnoliopsida > Brassicales > Brassicaceae > Aurinia > Aurinia saxatilis. Next base: position 4,794 of record OVAP01007372.1, read on the forward strand.
TATAAATACTTTTCTACAGTCATTGTTTAGGCTCATACAATATTCTTATTCTCATAGAGTTTTGTAAGGGAGAAGAAACCTCTAAACCCTTTTCTTATTTTCTATTGAGGTATTCAGTTTATTGTTTCATTGATTTTCGCATTATGAATTGCTTAGCCATGTCTAAGTAGTTTATTAGTTAGGTTTAGGGTTCTTAAACTATGATGATTTTCTATTAACCATAGCTTAAGTTATGTACCATTGATTTAACTCTTCTCTTAGATTGTTCTTAATACTATGCTTTAGGTTGGCCATCTAGAGTCTAGATCATATGTAATTTATTATGCATGAGAGTGCTAATAAATTGTTGGAATAAATCTTAAGAGAGCTAGCTATCTTTTTTCGAAGAGATTTGGTTTATAATAGTTAGTGAACAATTGAATATGTTTGATAATGCTAGTTTAAATTCCATAGAATTTCTCAGCGAGAGTTGGTCTTTCTAGAGCTTAAATTAAGTTAGTAAGTCTCAGCGAGAGTTTGATTTGCTTGATAGAATTGTTCATGTTCTAGAGTTAAGGTTTACATCATTTTCGCACGTAGGGTGCCGATCGACACCACATCAGTGTCGATCGCCACTGTCCGTATTTTGGTTCAGAATTGAGTCTTAGTTGAAGTTCCCGAAGCCTAGCATTTGTTTAAATTGATCTAAAACCCTCAAAATCACTTAGTGTGTGCCTACAGTTAGTTAACATAAAAAACCAATCATCTAGTTTTTATTTAGAATTTATTAAATTAGTTTGCATGTTTATTGGGTCTTCGTGGATTCGATCCTTAAGTACTATAACTGATAATTTGCAGTGCACTTGCAGTTAGAAATACATAGGGTAAAACTTTGTGTATCACATTATAATTTTTTTTTTGCTTACATCTTCATGATCCCATTTGTGTTGTGTAGAGTTCAAAGATTTGATATTTTATTTCAAGTGATGGATCTAGACCTTGAGTCAGTTTTCTGTGTTTATATTGACATCTTATATACTTTCTTTGTGTAAAATTTCTTATATGTATAAAATTAACCTGTCAACTTGCCTGAATACCATAAAACATCGGTGCCTACTTCTATACCATTGACCTGCGAAGATTCTTAAAGTTTGTACTCCCCACATTTAAGTTCTTATATATATAAAAAATTTAAGACATTAGTGTTCATTTTAATACTTATCTCAGATGCATTTTGAACATTGATTTTCATGGAGTGAAAGTATTAACAATTATACATTATAGTTAATACTTTGAACTGGTCATGGTAAAACAAAATCATAGATGTTACGTAAACAACAAGGATTCTTAACCAAAATGAATAAAGTTTAAGTCTTTTCTTCTCTTTTGTCTCTGAAACGTTTGTATCTCTCTCTCACAACACTTGTGTGTCAATTTTAGAGCTTGATTCAAAGTTAGAACAGAGTAAAGGAAGAACATAACACAAACAAGTTTTGTTTACCCAGAGTATCCTTCACTGTGTGTGAAGACTAATCTCTGGGGCTAGAATCATCCCTGGCAATCCACTATACTCAAGAGAACAAGCTTACATCTCTTACACAGCTCAATGACACAATGAGACTGTACTCCACTCGGTTGGTAAGAAAAAGAAAGAAGAAGATAGCTTTTATAGCTAAAACCTCTAAACCCTGCATCTTGAACAAAACGCAGTGTTTCACTTTTATCCAAAAAACGCAGAGTTCGATTAAGTGAATAACCGAACTAAACCCGTCTTCAATTGATCTTGATTTCTCCTCCGGTTAAGCATAAACCAATGCCAAACAGAATTTTGAATCACTTCAACTGTCAACATTCTCCACCTTGATTCAACATTTTCCTGAGTATAAACATGAATTACCTGACTTGGGACTTACCTCTGACAACAGCTACAAACCAGCCTCAGTTAGACAGCTTTAGGAAATCTAAAGTTGCATCCAACTTCTTGACTGGAATACACTTGGTTAGCATATCCGCAGCGTTCTTAGAAGTGTGAATTTTTTTCACCTCCAATTCACCTTGAGATATAACATCCCTGATGAAATGGTACTTAACTGCTATATGTTTTGTCTTCTCGTGATGAGATGGATTCTTAGACAAACATATTGCTGACTGTGAGTCACACCACACTGCAGTTTTATTTTGTTTAAACCCCATATACTGCAACAATCTCTTGATCCTCAAAGCTTCCTTAACTACTTCAGACAAAGAAATGCATTTAACCTCAGTCAGACACTGCAACAATTGGCTGAACACACGACTTCCAACTCACTGCATTTCCTCCCACAATGAACACATAACCACTTGTTGATATGCTTTTTACCAAGTCCGAAGCATAATTTGAATCACAAAAACCTGGTAGATTGAATTCTTTATCTTTGGTAAAGAAAATATTCAAATCATTTGACCCCTTCAAGTACCTGAGCAGCCATTTTACAGCCTCCCAATGTATTTTCCCTGGTTTCTTCATGAACCTACTGATCAAACCAATAGCATAAGCTACATTCAATCTGGTTCCCACCATAGCATACATTATACTTCCCACTGCTCTTGAATACGGTGTCTTGTTTGTTTCCACACATTCACTAGTATACTTCACTGGTCGTAGCTTGAAATGTGCTCCCATAGGCGTATTCACTGTCTTTGCATCATTCATCTTGAATCTCCTCAAGACTTTCTCAATGTAACTAGCTTGTGACAAGTAAAGAACTCCTTCTTTCCTGTCTCTTTTGATATCAATTCCCAATATCCTGCTAGTTGGTCCCATATCTTTCATCTCAAACTCCTGAGACAATACTTGTTTCAGGTTCTTGATCTCATCCATGCTTTTAGATGCTTAGAGCATATCATCAACATATATCAAAAGATATATGTAACCATGATCAATTTTCTTAATGTATACACACGGATCTTGACAACTCTTACCAAAACCTTGCTCAGAGATGAATTTGTCAAACCTATTGTTCCATAACCGAGGTGACTGCTTAAGATCATACAAAGACTTCTTCAATAAACACACCTTATCTTTTCCTTTATCAACTTTAAATCCCTCTGGTTGTGTCATGTACAGATCTTGTTCCAACTCACCATGCAAAAATGCTGTTTTCACATCCATTTGCTCAAGCTCAAGATCCTGATTCACAACTGCAGACATCAAGACTCTAATAGAAATGTGTTTTACCACAGGAGAAAATACTTCTTCATAATCAATTCCCTTTCTCTGTGTAAAACCTCTTGCTACAAGTCTTGCTTTATACCTTTCTGGTTCCACTCCAGGAATTCCTGGTTTCTTAACAAACAAGCACCTGTAATCAATAACCTTTTGATTTTGTGGTCTGTTCACAATGATGAATGTTCCATTCTTCTTCAATGAGTTTATATCCTCATGTGTTGCTTTATCGCATTTCCCCATTCCGCACTCTCTTGAGCCTCATGGTAACAGTTTGGCTCCTCAGCATCAAATTCTTATGCTGTTACTAATGCAAAAGCAATAATACTATAGTCTTGGAATCTAGTAGGAGGCACAATCTCTCTTCTTGTCCTGTTTCTTACTAACTGATATTGTACCATATCATGTTCTTCTTCTTGGGATTCATCTGTCTCAAGTTCTTCTTCTTCCTCTGAGCCAGACTCACTTGATATTTCCTCAACAACTCCACCTGGACCAGAATTTCCTTCATCACTATTTTCTTTCTATGAGACTTCTATGTGACTCTTGTTACCAGTCTCAGCAGTCTCAGACTTCTTCTCATCTCCTCTTACTTCAATATCTTTCTAATCTTTGTAGACTGATTCTTCACAAAAAAAAAAACATTTCGGCTGATAACACACTTTTCTGCATCCAAAAGCCAGACTTTATAACCTTTAGTTTCTTGTGGATATCCCAAGAAAATACCTTTGAGTGCTCTTGGTTTCAATTTGCCTTGATCTTGATAAACATAGCAGATTAAACCAAATCTTTTGAGATATCTATAGCCTGGTTTCATGTTTAGCCAAAGCTCTTCGGGAACATTGTGATCAACAACTGAAGCAGGTGACCGGGTTTATTAGATATGTGGCAGTAGCAGCTGCCTCAACCCAAAACTCTTCTCCAAGTCCGGATTCATCCAACAAACATCTCACATTCTCCATAATTGTTCTGTTCATCCTTTTTGCAACACCATTCTGTTGAGGTGTGTAAACACATGTCATGTGTCTCTCAATGCCATTCTTCTTACAAAACTCATTGAACCTCACATTGCATAACTCCATGCCATTATCAGTTCTTAAAACTTTCACCTTCTTGTTCATTTGATTCTTCACTAGAGTTTTCCATTCACAGAATTTCTCAAATGTCTCTTCTTTAGAATTTAGGAAAATCAACTAAACTTTCCTTGTCTTGTCATCAATCATGGACAGAAAATATTGTTTACCTGAGAGAGATGGAGTAACATTTGGAGATCACCAAAGATCTGCGTGTATATATCCAAGAATGTCTGTTGTCTCATGCCTTCCCACATTGAAACTGACCTTCTTAGATTTTTCCATTACACAATGTTCACAGAAAGCCAGATCTTTGATATCTTTCTTCTCAATATGACCATTTCCAGTCAACACTCTGAGGTTATTCAGACTCATGTGACCAAGCCTGCTATGCCAAAGATTTGTTATCTCTAGCTTCTTCTTCTGCTAAATATTACAAAACTCTGTCATCTTTGTTCCACCATCTAAAACGTATCGACCATCAATGAGAGTCCCAGTAAGAGCAATTCTATCACCCTTAAAGTACCTCACTTTACCATCTCCACCTCCATACTTGTACCCAAGATTATCCAGAGTTCCCACAGAGATCAAGTTTCTTCTTAAGTTTGGAACATATTTGACATTTTGTAGCTTCTTGATATAACCTCCTTGAGTATCAACCAATATTGTGCCATACCCATGTGACTCCACAATATGATCATCTCCTAACAAGATCTTGGACTTCACATTATCAAAGAACTCATGAAACCAATCCCTTCTTGTAGTCATATGAACTGTGCATTCTGAGTCTAGGACCCAAACATCCTTTGCACTTTTCCCATCAACATTCAATACCTCAAATAACTCAAGTTGCTCAACAACAACACCAACTTCACTAGCATCATCATTTTCAAGCCTGTTCTTTTTGGCAAAACAGTCCTTCATATGATCTGCCTTTTTACAAAACCAACAAGTTATACGTGACTTAGAGTTAGAATTTGACCTGCCTCTTGACTTGTCATTATGGCTCTTTGAGCCACCACCTCTCCCAGGTGATCTTCCTCTGTCACTTATGTATAGACTTGTTGTTGGACTCTTGTCATACTTAAAACCGTCTGCAAGCATTTCCCTTTCTCTAGATCTTGCTGCAGAGATAACTTCTTCCAATGTCAGTGAATCCCTACCATACTTGAGAGTATGCTTCAACTGGTCAAAACTTGTTGACAGAGCAGTGAGAAACAAGATAGCTTGCACCTCATCAGAGACAGTAACATCCAAGCTACTTAGCTTTGCAACAATTTTCAGGAAGTCACAACATTTTCATCAATGTTTCTTGATTCACTTGTCTTGAAAGTATAGAACTTTAACTGTAGATGGATGCGATTTTGTAAAGAGCTCTCCATGTACAGTCGGTTTAACATATACCACATCTCAGCAGCAGTGACACACATCTTAATCTTCCTAAAAAATGATCACCAACATTTGTGATAATCAACCCCATAACCTTCTCAGACTGTTCGATCTTGCCTGGATCTGGAACAGCCTTCATCTGAACCTCCGATGATGCTGCTTGGTCAACAACATCATCATCCACCAGTTGCTTGCTCTCTGCCTTAGACAAAGGCACGAGCTTTTCAAGCTTATGGTCTGTTAAGATGTCCTTCAAACCGAGAATACGAAAGTGAACCATCATTTGTATTTTCCACAATGAGAAATCCCCAGAACCATCGAATCTATCGACATCAACGCGAGCCATGGTAGTAAGTGAAGGAAAGTTGTCCTGAAATCACACTGTATGACTCAAACATGG